>CM077247.1:290000-297500 GCA_039654775.1 Spinibarbus caldwelli | reverse complement strand
TCTGGGTTTATATCTCACAGTTCTGACTCTTTTTTTCTTGCAATTCAGAAGGTCAGAATTGTGAGATATAGATAAAGCATGCTGCTTTGAGAAACAGACGCAAAATAACATGTGACTGTGATCAGGAAACATCACTCTGTGTGTGTGTGTGTGTGTGTGTTCTCTCTCCAGTGATATAAAGCCAGACAACATTCTTTTGGATGAACATGGTGAGTTACTCTGTTTACACTGGTAAATGCTGAGAATATAACCATAATGATGACAGACCGCAGCAGCTCAGATAATAAATCTTAGTTCATGAGGAGCAGCTGTGTGTGTGTGTGTGTGTGTGTGTGTGTTGTTTGTTGTGTGTGTGTGTGTGTGTGTTGTTTGTTGTGTGTGTGTGTGTGTGTGTGTGTGTGTTGTGTGTTGTGTGTGTTGTGTGCTGTGTGTGTGTGTTGTGTGTGTGTGTTGTGTGTTGTGTGTCTGTGTGTGTGTTGTTTGTTGTGTGTGTGTGTGTGTGTTGTGTGCTGTGTGTGTGTTGTTTGTTGTGTGTGTGTGTTTGTGTTGTGTGTGTTGTGTGCTGTGTGTGTGTTGTGTGTGTGTTGTTTGTTGTGTGTGTTTGTTGTGTGTGTGTGTGTGTGTGTGTGTTGTGTGTGTGTGTGTGTGTTGTGTGTTGTGTGTCTGTGTGTGTGTTGTTTGTTGTGTGTGTGTGTGTGTTGTGTGCTGTGTGTGTGTGTTGTGTGTTGTGTGTGTGTGTTTGTGTTGTGTGTGTTGTGTGCTGTGTGTGTGTTGTGTGTGTGTTGTTTGTTGTGTGTGTTTGTTGTTTGTGTGTGTGTGTGTGTTGTGTGTGTGTTGTGTGCTGTGTGTGTGTGTTGTGTGTGTGTGTGTTGTGTGTGTTTGTTGTGTGTGTTGTGTGCTGTGTGTGTTGTGTGTGTGTGTGTGTTGTGTTGTGTGTTGTGTGCTGTGTGTGTGTTGTGTGTGTGTTGTGTGTCTGTGTGTGTGTATTGTTTGTTGTGTGTGTGTGTGTGTGTGTGTGTGTGTGTGTCTGTGTGTTGTGTGTGTGTGTGTGTGTGTGTGTGTTGTGTGTGTGTTGTGTGTCTGTGTGTGTGTATTGTTTGTTGTGTGTGTGTGTGTGTGTGTGTGTGTGTCTGTGTGTGTGTGTGTTGTTTGTTGTGTGTGTTGTGTGTGTGTTGTGTGTGTGTTGTGTGTGTGTGTGTGTGTGTGTGTGTTGTGTGTTGTGTGTTGTGTGCTGTGTGTGTGTTGTGTGTGTGTGTGTTGTATGTCTGTGTGTGTATTATTTGTATTACGGTTTGCAAGACAATATATTGTTTGCACATGGGGTGAATCAAAAAGTCTCAATGCAGATTTGATGATTCTGGGGAAATTTATAAAAAAAAATAAATATAAAGTTTATAAGTATAAACTGACTTAATTTTGACTGACTTCATGTCATTCACATTTCATTTGATATTTATGGAAACTTGTTTCTGCCTCAAGATAAAAAAAAAAAATGTAATTTAAATTTACAATTATGATTTTTTTTTCTCAATAAAGGTCATTGATTTTTCTCACAACTCTGACAAAAAACATTCAAGATATTAATGCAAAATTCCAACATATAAACGCAGAATTCTGAGATATAAATATAAACATAAAAAAATTAGAATTGCGAGATAAAAAGTTGCAGTTACTTTTTTATTCTGTGGTGGAAACAAAAACAAAACAAAACAAAAAACAAAACAAAAAAACAGAATGAGATGTAAACTCAGAACTGTGAGAAAAGTTTGAATTGTGAGATATAAAGACAGAACTGCAACATATAAACACAAAATTGTAGAATATAAACATTCAAGTTGTGAGATGATAAGTTGCAATTACCTTCTTTTAATTTCTTTATTCCTTGGTGCAAATGGGCTTCCACAGATATTTGTACTGAAAAGAAAGAGCAGCTTTTTGTCCTTCACCAGAACAAAGTCTTGTTCAGCTTTGACTGATCTTGTATTTGACTGTATCTGTGTGTTTTCTGTGCAGCTCTTGACCAAAGACCCCTCGAGTCGCCCCTCGTGTCTGTCTGATGTCCAGGCGTCTCTGTATCTAGCGGATGTGGATTGGGACGCAGTGCTGCAGAAATCCATTCTGCCTGGATTCATTCCAAATGTAAGCAGCTGTTTGATTTCCAGCGATATCTTCAACTTAATCACACAGATACTCTCTGAACTGAGCTGGACATCACTGAATCAATGATGAACTGACTTTAACTGAAAACTGAGTGTTTACTGTTGTCTTTTTGCATTATTACACACTATTTCTCCTATTTAATACTATAAAGCTGCTTTGACACGATCTGTATTGTTAAAGCGCTGTATAAATAAAGGTGATTGATTGATGATGAGCTCACGAACGCTGCTGGATCTCGGTGTCACAGAAGCAGCGTCTGAACTGTGACCCCACCTTTGAGCTGGAGGAGATGATCCTGGAGTCCCGTCCGCTGCACAAGAAGAAGAAACGCCTGGCCAAGAGCAGAAACCAACCCTCAAACCCGCTGGTGCGCTCATCACATTCACACAAACATTCACTCGCCCTCAGGACAAACCTAACTCACTTTCAGTTTTCTAGCTCCTACCAGAAAATTCATGGCAGAAATGCTGATCTCTGATTCGGATTGACACTTGAATCACTTGTTCCAGTTCACTAAACTATTCATGTCAAGAGAAGTCAGCTTTATTTCTGTAGTGCTTTATAAACACAGATTGTTTCATGGCAGCTTCACAGTAATAAACAGGAAAAAGCTCTTCAAGAATCAGTCATTTAAATGATTAAAAGCATCACTTTGACCTGTAAAGCAGCTCTACAGAAGACTGTAAACACTGTAATACACGATCATCTCTAGAGCTGCTTTAGAATCCACATCAGCATCACAGAGTTTACACTGAAGACTTTTTAAAGACCTTTTGAAGACCATGTTTAAGGAGCACAAAAGGTATTATCAAAACTTCTAACCAATCTCCATTAGATTTTAAAGCATTTTACAAAAAGTATCTTATGGCTTGAATATCTGCTCAAAAACACTAGAATATGGAAATCATTTTTACTGAACCCTCTGATCATAAAATGATGCTCTTCCTCAGTATTTCTGTCTTGTTTTCCAGTGCAAATGTCTAAAGATTCTTAAATAAAGATACATTTACTGGAGAAACAAAAAGACAAGATAAGTAGTATTCTGTTTAAAACAAAAACAAAAATCTGCCCATGAGCTTAACAAAAAACAACTAAATTCAAAAGAAAAGCAAGTTGTCATTCCTCATTGGCAGGTATTTGTTCTTGTAACACTTAATTTAGATCAGTTTCTCAGAAAACAAGACTTTCTATCTTCATTTTTCTTCTCCAGTAAGTGTATCTTGATTTAAGAAACTCTAGACATTTGCACTAGAAAACAACAAAAATACTGAGGAAGATATTCATTTTTTGCAGTGCATGCAACATTTATTGCCGTGACTTCATCTATTTGAGATGTTCTGCTCTGATTTAATTTGTAGAAGTGTGAATTAAGGCTTTGAAGATCCGCAGAAACCCTGCATTGTAATCATGTTGAATTATTCTTCTGGAGCCGGTCACAGAAGAGAGGACGATTATCAGTGAATAATGATTTCAATCCGGCCGTTTCTCACACAGATCATCATTAGACGTCAGAAGATGTGGAACAGTGCAGATGTGCTTTTTAATGGTGATTTCTGTCCTTTTTGAAGCTTGAAAGCTTCAGTGTGAACATCAGACCGGAGAAAGAAAGTCAGACACGAGTTCAGGGAGACACGAGGGCGAGTGAACGATTGTTCTGAGTGAACCGTCCCATAAGATGACATCGCCTTGAATCTGATGGTCTTATTATTAATATTGAATTACTGTCATCAGTATGGTGATGTGTGAAATCTGTCTGTCTCCAGCCGACGCACATGCAGAGCAGTTTAGACTCACTGGCAGAAGATTTCATCGTCTTCAACAGAGAAAAGTACGCCAGACGTTCCCTTCATTTCTCTGATCTGAAGTGTTGATCAGTTTGTAACTAATGTAATCTCTGTTATATTCGTGTGAACACAAACACTGCAGAATAAATCTCTGTCTGTCTGTCAGGATGAAGCAGCAGCAGCGTTCGGTTTCTGACGCTCCAGCCGTTCAGCTCAATACATCTGCAAATAAACACCACGATGGACAAAACGACAACAACATGAAGACGGGCAACAGCTCTGAGCTTCACTGACCAAACATTCACTCGTCCTCAGACCCACAGACGTCTGTGTAGAGTTCAGATCAAATTATATTTCTCAAACTTTTTAAATGAATGATTCTGTGGTTTCTGTAGCTGGTCACTGAGCTCATATAAAACACAGAAAGACAGACAAATCCGAGAGTCAGAAATAAAAGAGTTTTAATTCATTTCACAAGTCTTTTTAAATGATTAATTTATCAGTTGATTAAAATAAAAAGGTTTATCATTAAAAAGGAGTGTAAACATGAAGCTGCAAAGGTCTTTTTGTTTTTGCATCAGTCCTGATAATTTCATTATGGAGTGAGTGTCTGTGAAGGAAATCAGGAAAATGATTGGACGGCTGAACGCCTGCAACAGGAAGCAACCAATCAGCTCTCGGCAAACCCACCCATGATAAAATAACAATATATATACACACACACACATGTCACGTGTTTGGCTGAGGAGCCACGCTGCTCTTCTTAAAGTTCAGGAAGTTGCGTTTCTTTTTGCGTGAGCGAGATGTTTGCGTGTGCTGCTGGGCTGCAGGAGGAACGCAGCGGAAAACAAACAGGCGCTTCGCAGAGACGAGACTGTCCTGAGCCACACCCACATGACACGCCCCCTCAACAGCAGCCACGCCCTCAGGACACACCCCTTCACTGCCATCCTTTGAAGAGACTAGACTGTCCTGAACCACGCCCACAGGCCATGCCCCCTCGACCGCAGCCATGCCCACAGACCACACCCCTTCACTGTCATTCCTCGCAGAGCTGAAACTGTCCTGAACCACGCCCACAGGCCACGCCCCCTCACCACCAAACCCATCCTCAGGCCACGCCCCCCTGCCGACACTCGTCACATGCCCCGCCTCCATCAGCTCTTGCTCAGGAAGTTCTCGCAGGCGTCTGCGTCTCCGCTGAGTCTCAGCAGTGTCTCCAACACCGGACAACAGCTTATCGAGGAGCTTCTGACGCTTCCTGAGGAACCTGAAGAACACAAACACGCTCAACACAAGGCATGATGGGAATGATCTGTGACAGATGAGTGAGTTTGCGGAGATGTTTTCAGTGTTTGTTGCTGTTGTAGTCAGTGTCAGCCTGAAGAATACAGATGGTTTAATGCCTTTAGCACTCGTTTGTGTTTCTAATCGTGATCCTGACTGACCTGTCTCTCTCTCGGTCTCTGTGCTGAGGAGCGAGAGACAGATTTCTGCTCAGTACGTCGTGTCTCAGTCTGTCTGCCAGAGACGAGCAGCTTCCTGATTCCCTACAGGTCAAAAACCACAGTAATCATGAGGCAGAACTCATCAAATATCAGACAGACTCAGTTTCAGCCATAAGCAGTCATTATTCAGATTAGTTCAGTTCAATAACAGTGAAGGTCATCAAGGCGTTCAGCTTCAGACACACACCTGTTTGTGTTTAATGTGTGTGTGATGTGTGTGTTACCCTGCTCTGGGTCCCAGTGCATCTACGAGTGACAGCAGTTCTCCTTCAGGTACTGTAGGAAGCAGGAGCCGCAGGACTTTGTGGAGATCAGGAACAGACAGAAGAGAGTGTTTGACCAACGCTGCTGTAAACTCCAGATCCTGAAACACACACACACACACACACACACACACACACACACGTTAAAGATGTTTGTTTGAAACAGATGTAATCTATAAAGGACTAAAACACTCTAAATGAAATGATTACATATAAGTCAATATTTAAATGTATAATGAATTATATACCATGAAAACAGCATATTAAAATTTTTCATAAAATTAATTTCACAAAACTACTGTCTGTGTTCCATATGAACAAATACTGCATCCCAAATTTGAAAATGAGAGAAAAAAAAAAAAATCAAAATTCAACTGGTTTATTGCTTTCATTATTTATTATTTAATTATTCAGATAATTGGTATGTTTAATTTTCCTCTGGAGGTCGCATTTGTAAGCTGCATACGTAAGGATGTCTTATTTAAGAAAAGTAACCATAATAAAATTGACTGATATTGCAGATATGCTCACAGAATATAAACCTAACAGACCACTCAGATCATTAGGATCGAGTCAGTTAGAAATACCAAGGGTTCACACAAAACAACGGGAGTCTGCTTTTAGCTATTATGCTTCCAGAAGAGATCAGATGTGCTAAAACATTAATCATCATAAACTCATCTGTTTAGCTGTGCATTTGTTGAATGAGCACTGTGCTACATCCCAACTGACTGCACTATGTATAATCATTTTCTATTCTTAACTGTTTTAAATTCTTTTTAAATCAATTTTTATATCATTTTGTTTTTATTATTATTTTTTTAATTCCTTGTTTTTATTGTTGTGATTATTATTATTTTTAATGACTATTTCACATCCTTTTATGTAAAGCACTTTGAATTACCACTGTGTATGAAATGTGCTCTATAAATAAACTTGCCTTGCCTTGATATTACTTGTGAGGTGTAAAATACTGTAATTTCTTTTTTTACTTTGCAATTTAACGGTTCTTTTACTTAAATGAGACCTGATGACGTCTGCAGCCTTCAAATGCGACCTCCAGAGGACACAGCCTCCGAAATGAGACGCAGCTATAGAGTTCAGCAGAAACATCATGATGATGAACCTGATCAGATACATAATAATACACAATAATCCAAAATAATTAATCAAGTCCATGAGAGTTCATGATGTAGAGCTGAACACAGATGAACACCAGACAGACAGACGGCTGACCTGCTCGCAGTACGTCTGCAGTCTCTTCAGCTGGAGTTGATCTTTCTGATGCTCTAGAGTCTGATTCCTCCGCAGCACTCTGACACACACACACACACACACACACACACAGATGAAACATACACACAGACACAGAGATGAAACACACACACAGACACACACACACACAGATGAAACACACACACACACACACACACACACAGTCAGTATCTCAATATGAATGTACACATGCTGCTGCTGCTGCTGCTGATGATGATGATGATGATGATGATGAAGAGTGTCTGCACCTCATGATCTGCTTACAGCTGATATTAAACGGGATCTCAGTCTAGCAGTTAGTATTACTTTTCAAACTCAATTTCACTAATCTGTTTTCATGAAACTGACATTATGAGGATATGAGCAATATGAGCAGTCTTAGTCAGTAGTTAGCCGATACTGTGTTGTGAACACTGGTGAACTGCAGTGATCCCACCCCCTCACCTGTCAATCACCCGCTGTCAGCGAGAGTCCAGAACTATTAATAATGATTCATCTGTCAATCCTCCT
>CM077247.1:270000-285000 GCA_039654775.1 Spinibarbus caldwelli | reverse complement strand
GCAAACACAGACTCATCTGCACACAGAAGGACAGCAGTTACACCACAAACACCTTCAGCTCGCTCATATCCCACAGGATTTTCAATTGAGGGTAACATTCCAGAGCAAATCAGAATGTATTTTAAAGTAAATTCACAGGTTCATTGTTATTTAACTCGTCAATTTTCAAGTTTTCATCTTCCTAAAGTTCTCACTTGCACAGGGCAATACTTGATAAGATTTAGGGGTATTAAATTATGGAATGGTTTATCCCATCTAGCAAAAAAATGTTCCTCTTTAATATGTTATAAAAGATGTATAAAAGATCATTTTAATGCTGTTTTGTAATAGTGTTGTCGTTTTCATCTATTTATGCATTTTATGCACTTTATATGGTTTGTTTTTGGAGTATATCATTTAGTTCATTTCTTTATTATCATTTCTGGGTTTTTTTTTTGACATATGTTGAATTAATTTGTAGTTATTTATATTTATATATTTGTTATTGTAATTAAGCTCTTTTTTAATTTCATGAGTTGTTTTTGTTTTCTTCATTGTTTAGGTGGAGGCTCTAAATAAGCCCCTTGGCTTTTCTGCCTCTCCCTGCACAGTATATGGATTGTACTTTCTTCTTGTGTTTTTGATTGTATCTATTTTTTATTTTTTGTGTAGAATAAACTAAACTTTCTAAAAACAAAAAAACAAAACCTAGTACCTTGCGTGTCCTGCCTGCAGTCTCCTCGTCCAGGTGATTGATGAGTTCTGACAGTTCATTGTTCTGGTACATCAGTATTTCAGTCCATTTCTGCAGGTACTGATCCACGGTGACGTCAGAGGAAGCGCTCGAGGCCTGCAGCTGATGCCAGTGTTCACACACCTGCTCCAGTGAGAATTACAGTGACACTGATCACAATCACAGATCAAACTCTGCTGTCACACTCAATCTCCTCTATGTCTTCTGTTGTCTGATTGATAGTTTAGAGTTTTTTATCCAGTAAAAGCTCTTTTAGTGTAATTGTAGAAACGTCCAGCTTCAGCTGCTGCTTCAGTGTCAAATCTTGACTGATTTTTCTCAAATAAACGTCAGAATAACTGCAGTCATATTTCCAGATGAACTCTTACTGGACTGAAGCAGCTCAGCTTTACTTGATTCTCCATCAATCATGTTTTAGTCTCAAATCTGATCATCAGGATCTTTTGAGGAGCGTTTGTTTCCAGAAGCTTTACTTTCACTGTTCCTCAGCGGAGGAATGATCTTCATCTCACATCTTCTGAGGAGCGTTTATTTCTTCATCTCTCAATCAGCATTGGATTGCACTGCATTATATGTTTGGATCATTTTAGGGCTGCAACGATTAGTCAACATTATCGACAACATTGACAATAAAAAATTGTCGACAAATATTTTTGTTGTCGAGTAGTCGTTTGATCTCATTTGACCTAATGTAAGAGCCTACAGTACTGCGGTTTGACCAGTGTGGCGCTGTAGCGCAAGACTGTAATTCAGCCCTCCAGGATGCAATTCAAGAGAAGAACACACACACAGGCTTCAGAGCAAATGCAGCCGAACGAAACTGAAGCTGATAAGCGGCGTTTAGATGAATGTGTAAATATATGCTGCGTGCTTTCCTCTCAATAATGAAATAAACACAACAAAAACTGACACCAGCAGTTAAAAATGCATCTGATTACAGCGATGTGGATGTTTGCACGAGCTCTGCAGTAAAGTCCAGTCACATTTATTTATATAGTACTTTATGCAATAGACAGCCTTAAATCAAGCAGCTTTACAGTATTAAACATGAAAAACCAGAGTCAGTGTTGATTTCAGTTAGAATTATAACTTGATTTTCTGTTATAAAGCAGCTCTCCAATGTGGAGCTAGCTAGTGATAAAATGTTTTTATTAGTTGGAAAAAAAATATCATTTCATTAAAGTGATAGTTTGGTTTGCAAAGATCAAAGCTTGATCTAGCTCAGAACTGTTTTGATTATCATAACCCTATAAGGTATTTTAAGAGAGATTGTTTTGTGAATAAAATAGTTTATCCAAAAATAAAACGTCTTATCACCATTATTTTGTTTCTTATCCATATGACTTACAAAAGGAGGTGTTAGGCAGAATGATGTGTCTTTCAGTTACTTTTTCATATAGCTAATTACATGGTGATTGAGAGAGTTTCTCTGTCATCTATTTTGTGTGTCAAATATACATATATTTGCATAAAAGAATTGTATAATAATTGTAATTGCATAATATGACTTTCAATATTGTTAGATTAATCGATTATCAAAATAATCGTTTGTTGCAGCCCTAGATCATTTCAATCTCATCTTACTAAGACATATTATTGGAGATACAGAGTGGCGACTGATATTTAGATCATTTTATGTCAGTATCTGCTGTACTGTTATAAAAATCTCATTGATTTACATTACAAGCATCAGAATTTCATCCAACTGCACCAAATTGCATATTTTTGCTCAGTTCGAGGTGTTTTTAATCATATTCTCACTATATCATACTTTATGAGACTCTTATTTAATGTCAGACTTTACAGATTTATACCTTAACATAGCTCAGAAACACACACACACACACACCTTCTCAGACAGCAGCTGCCGTCTCCTCTTGATGATGTCACAGCGGATGGCACTGCGCTCACGACTCACGCTTTCTTCTAAATTCTGTTTGACCCGCAGAATCTCCAACTGAACATCAGAATACTGTTGGGAGAAACCACACTCCCTACACACACGCGCGCACACACACACACACACACACACACACACACACACACACACACACACAATAAGTATCAGTACTAAAAGAAAGAAAAATGTGTACAGCGAGACCCGAATGATGAGAGTACAGTAGTATTGTAGATCACATGTAGTTGAGAATTTACTATGCTGCAGTACAGTACATATGAGCTACTGTAGTATTTAGTGTGTGGTGGTGAAGTTTGTGATGTAAGGTATGTAGTGTGTGATGGTGTTGTATGTAGTGTGTGTTGATGTGGTATGTAGTGTGTGACAGTGAGGTATGTAGTGTGTGACGGTGAGGTATGTAGTGTGTGACGGTGAGGTATGAAGTGTGTGATGGTGAGGTATGTAGTGTGTGTGATGGTGAGGTACATAGTGTGTGTGATGGTGAAGTACGTAGTGTGTGTGATGGTGTGGTATGTAGTGTGTGTTGATGTGGTATGAAGTGTGTGATGGTGAGGCATGTAGTGTGTGTGATGGTGAGGTACGTAGTGTGTGTGATGGTGAGGTACGTAGTGTGTGTGATGGTGAGGTACGTAGTGTGTGTGATGGTGAGGTACGTAGTGTGTGTGATGGTGTGGTATGTAGTGTGTGACGGTGAGGTATGAAGTGTGTGATGGTGTGGTATGTAGTGTGTGTTGATGTGGTATGTAGTGTGTGACGGTGAGGTATGTAGTGTGTGATGGTCTGGTATGTAGTGTGCGTTGATGTGGTACGTAGTGTGTGACAGTGAGGTACGAAGTGTGTGTGATGGTGAGGTACGTGGTGTGTGTGATGGTGAGCTACGTAGTGTGTGACGGTGAGGTATGAAGTGTGTGATGGTAAAGTTTTGAAGTGTGTGACGGTGAGGTATGAAGTGTGTGATGGTGTGGCACATAGTGTGTGGGATGGTGAGGTATGTAGTGTGTGATAGTGAGGTATGTAGTGTGTGTGATGGTGAGGTACATAGTGTGTGACGGTGAGGTATGTAGTGTGTGATGGTGAGGTATGAAGTGTGTGATGGTGTGGCACATAGTGTGTGATGGTGTGGCACATAGTGTGTGATGGTCTGGTATGTAGTGTGTGATGGTGAGGTATGTAGTGTGTGACAGTGATGCATGTAGTGTGTGACGGTGAGGTACGTAGTGTGTGATGGTGAGGTACATAGTGTGTGATGGTCTGGTATGAAGTGTGTAATGGTGTGGCACATAGTGTGTGATGGTCTGGTATGTAGTGTGTGATGGTGAGGTATGTAGTGTGTGACGGTGAGGTATGTAGTGTGTGACGGTGAGGTATGAAGTGTGTGATGGTGTGGCACATAGTGTGTGATGGTGTGGCACATAGTGTGTGATGGTCTGGTATGTAGTGTGTGATGGTGAGGTATGTAGTGTGTGACAGTGATGCATGTAGTGTGTGACGGTGAGGTACGTAGTGTGTGATGGTGAGGTACATAGTGTGTGATGGTCTGGTATGAAGTGTGTAATGGTGTGGCACATAGTGTGTGATGGTCTGGTATGTAGTGTGTGATGGTGAGGTATGTAGTGTGTGACGGTGAGGTATGTAGTGTGTGACGGTGAGGTATGTAGTGTGTGACGGTGAGGCATGTAATGTGTGATGGTGAGGTATGTAGTGTGTGATGCTGAGGTATGTAGTGTGTGACGCTGAGGTATGTAGTGTGTGACGGTGAGGCATGTAGTGTGTGACGGTGAGGTATGTAGTGTGTGACGGTGAGGTATGTAGTGTGTGACGGTGAGGCATGTAATGTGTGATGGTGAGGTATGTAGTGTGTGACGCTGAGGTATGTAGTGTGTGACGCTGAGGTATGTAGTGTGTGACGGTGAGGTATGTAGTGTGTGACGGTGAGGTATGTAGTGTGTGACAGTGAGGTATGTAGTGTGTGACAGTGTGGTATGTAGTGTGTGATGCTGAGGTATGTAGTGTGTGACGCTGAGGTATGTAGTGTGTGACGCTGAGGTATGTAGTGTGTGACGCTGAGGTATGTAGTGTGTGATAGTGAGGTATGTAGTGTGTGTGATGGTGAGGTATGTTGTGTGTGACGGTGAGGTATGTAGTCTGTGATAGTGAGGTATGTAGTGTGTGTGATGGTGAGGTATGTTGTGTGTGTGTGATGGTGTATGTAATGTGTCAGATGTACCCGTGAGTTTGTGCTTCTCTGATGCGTTGCGTGCTGCAGCTGAATGCGTCGCTCGTCACGACCTGAAGACTCTGGAAGCTCTGCAGCAGGAAGCGGCGCTGCGCATGTCTCTCGGCCAGCAGTGCTCTCTGATTGGCCAGAAGGACATCAAGCACCTCCTCAAGAGCGTTCTGGGGCAGAGTCACAGCACACTTTTATAACATTCCCAGAATTCTAGAAATTTTATGGTTTTTCACTTGACTTGGACACTGTTGAATTTACATGTATTTATTCAAAATTCTCATAAAAACAGATGCATGGAAACCAAAGTTAGGTCTCTTGTTCAACTAAACTAAAGAGAGTGCAAACAGAAGAGAGAATGATCTAGCGTATGTCACACTGTGGCACCAGGGCATTTCCAGTTCAACCTGTAGTCTGACTATGAGCTCAAGAATGAATGAATGAATGAATGAATGAGGCATTTATATAGCACTTTCTTGTGTATTGCCATACACCCAAAGCGCTTTACAATCATGTAGGGGGGTCTCTCCTCAACCACCACCAGTGTGCAGCATCCACCTGGATGATGCGAAGGCAGCCACAGGACAACGGCGCCAGTGCGCTCACCACACACCAGCTACAGGTGGAGAGGAGAGAGAGATAGAGCCAATCAAGTGGATGGGGATTTTAGGGAGGCCATGATTGACAAGGGCCAGTAGAGGGAATTTGGCCAGGACACCGGGATTACACCCCTACTCTTTACGATGAGTGTCATGGGATTTTTAATGACCACAGAGAGTCAGGACCTCGGTTTAACGTCTCATCCGAAAGACGGTGCTTGTTGACAGTATAGTGTCCCCGTCACTACACTGGGGCATTAGGACCCACACAGACCACAGGGTGAGCACCCCCTGCTGGCCTCACTAACACCTCTATCAACAGCAACCTAGTTTTCCCAGGAGGTCTCCCATCCAGGTACTGACCAGCTCAACCCTGCTTAGCTTCAGTGGGCAACCAGTCTTGGGCTGCAGGGTGATATGGCTGTGGCTAGAATCACTAGTGCAGTCAGTACAGACTGATATTCAGCTCACCTGACAGCTGTAGTACTGCAGCAGGAGTTTGTCAGCGGTGCTTTTCTCCAGCTCTCCCGTTCGGGCGGCCTCCTCCAGCTCCTCACCGAAGATCTTGTGCAGCTCAAAGCGCCGCCGCAGCGCCTGCTGCCTCTGTGCCTGCGCAGACGCATGTTCATGTCTGACCAGCAGACGCTTCTGCAGACGCTTCAGCTCTTCCTTATGAAGCTTCTCCATTAGAGAACGAACCTCCAGCACATCCTGATAATATACGACACACAGGACAAATATCAAAACATTCTTAAATCAAGATACACTATATTGCCAAAATTATTGGGTCACCCCTTTTAATGAACAGGTTTGACTACTTTAGTAATTTCCATGAGTACAAATCTTAATGTTTAAGCATATAATGATATTCTAAGGAATTGTGCGTTTCTAATTTTAAAGCAACAGTTTGGACAGGACCCTTTTCTATTCTAACATGACAATGCCTCTGTGTATAAGGCAAGGTTCAAAACGAAATGATTGACTTAGTCAGTGTGGAAGAACTTGACTGGTCTGCGGAAAGCCAAGCTGAACACCTCTGGTGTGACTTTAAATGCAGATCTTGAGCCAAAAACTCATCACCAAACACCAATGTCTTGTACATATGGGTACAGTCATTTTAGACTCTTCCAAAACTGTTGCAACAGAGATGGAAATACAATTTTTAAATACATGAATTACGTTTCCATCTTAGTTGCCACAGTTTTGGAAGTGCCTTTTTCTGTTCTAAAGAAGGTGGTGTCCCAATACGTTTGTCCATATAGTGTATGTACAAGTCATTGGTGTTTGGTAAAGACTTTTTGGCTCAAGGTCTGCATTTAAAGTCACACCAGAGGTGTTCAGCTTGGATTAGGACTTGGCTTTCTGCAGACCAGTCAAGTTCTTCCACACTGACTAAATCAATCATTTCTTTCTGAACCTTGCCTTATACACAGAGGCATTGTCATGTTAGAATAGAAAAGGGTCCTGTCCAAACTGTTGCTTTAAAATTAGAAACGCACAATTCCCTAGAATATCATTATACAGGTGCATCTCAATAAATTAGAATGTCGTGGAAAAGTTAATTTATTTCAGTAATTCAACTCAAATTGTGAAACTCGTGTATTAAATAAATCCAATGCACACAGACTGAAGTAGTTTAAGTCTTTGGTTCTTTTAATTGTGATGATTTTGGCTCACATTTAACAAGTTTTCACTTTTTTTTAGTGAATTGTTGGCCTTCTGGAAAGTATGTTCATTTACTGTATATGTACTCAATACTTGGTAGGGGCTCCTTTTGCTTTAATTACTGCCTCAATTCGGCGTGGCATGGAGGTGATCAGTTTGTGGCACTGCTGAGGTGGTATGGAAGCCCAGGTTTCTTTGACAGTGGCCTTCAGCTCATCTGCATTTTTTGGTCTCTTGTTTCTCATTTTCCTCTTGACAATACTCCATAGATTCTCTATGGGGTTCAGGTCTGGTGAGTTTGCTGGCCAGTCAAGCACACCAACACCATGGTCATTTAACCAACTTTTGGTGCTTTTGGCAGTGTGGGCAGGTGCCAAATCCTGCTGGAAAATGAAATCAGCATCTTTAAAAAGCTGGTCAGCAGAAGGAAGCAAGAAGTGCTCCAAAATTTCTTGGTAAACGGGTGCAGTGACTTTGGTTTTCAAAAAACACAATAGACCAACACCAGCAGATGACATTGCACCCCAAATCATCACAGACTGTGGAAACTTAACACTGGACTTCAAGCAACTTGGGCTATGAGCTTCTCCACCCTTCCTCCAGACTCTAGGACCTTGGTTTCCAAATGAAATACAAAACTTGCTCTCATCTGAAAAGAGGACTTTGGACCACTGGGCAACAGTGCAGTTCTTCTTCTCCTTAGCCCAGGTAAGACGCATCTGACGTTGTCTGTGGTTCAGGAGTGGCTTAACAAGAGGAATACGACAACTGTAGCCAAATTCCTTGACACGTCTGTGTGTGGTGGCTCTTGATGCCTTGACCCCAGCCTCAGTCCATTCCTTGTGAAGTTCACCCAAATTCTTGAATTGATTTTGCTTGACAATCCTCATAAGGCTGTGGTTCTCTCGGTTGGTTGTGCATCTTTTTCTTCCACACTTTTTCCTTCCGCTCAACTTTCTGCTAACATGCTTGGATACAGCACTCTGTGAACAGCCAGCTTCTTTGGCAATGAATGTTTGTGGCTTACCCTCCTTGTGAAGGGTGTCAATGATTGTCTTCTGGACAACTGTCAGATCAGCAGTCTTCCCCATGATTGTGTAGCCTAGTGAACCAAACTGAGAGACCATTTTGAAGACTCAGGAAACCTTTGCAGGTGTTTTGAGTTGATTAGCTGATTGGCATGTCACCATATTCTAATTTGTTGAGATAGTGAATTGGTTGGTTTTTGTTAAATGTGAGCCAAAATCATCACAATTAAAAGAACCAAAGACTTAAACTACTTCAGTCTGTGTGCACTGAATTTATTTAATACAGAGTTTCACAATTTGAGTTGAATTACTGAAATAAATGAACTTTTCCACGACATTCTAATTTATTGAGATGCACCTGTATGCTTAAACATTAAGATTTGTACTCATGGAAATTACTAAAGTAGTCAAACCTGTTCATTAGAAGGGGGTGACCCAATACTTTTGGCAATATAGTGTATACTGGAGAAGCAAAATGACATTTGTGACCCTGGACCACTAAAAAAGTCATAAGGGTCAATGTTTTGAAATTGTAATAAATAATAATAAGAATGAGCTTTCCATTGATGTATGGTTTGTTAGGATAGGACAATATTTGAGATACAACTATCTGAAAATCTGGAATCTGAGGGTGCAAAAAAATCTAAATACTGAGAAAATCGCCTTTAAAGTTGCCCAAATGAAGTCCCTAGCAATGCACGTTATCAATCAAAAATTAAGTTTTGATATCTTAACGGTAGAAAATTTACAAAATATCTTCATGGAACATGATCTTTACTTAATATCCTAATGATTTTTGGCATAAAAGAAAAATCGATAATTTTGACCCATACAATATATTTTTGGCTATTGCTACAAAAACACCTGTGCTACTTATGACTGCTTTTGTGCTCCAGGGTCACATATGATTAAAAAGTCTTGAAAACATAATTCTTCAGAAGAGCATCACCTGTGGTGCGTGTTGGAAGACTCGTTCTGCGTGTGCCGTTTCGCTCATGTGTTTGCGCTGCTGTGTTTCCATCTCCTCCTGCATCTCCAGGTTACACTGAGCGGCGAGAGCAGCCATCCGCGCCACATGCTCCTCCTGGACTTTTCCTTCCATGCCCACGATCTGCCCATGAACGACCCCCAGAACACGCCTCTCGCCCTGATCGCTCAGCCCCCCCGCCGCCCGAACACCCGCCAGCAGCACTGCCAGCAGCCCCTTAAACATCTGCACCCGCACACGCTCCACAGACACCGCCGCTCGCAACAGAGTCGACGCCTGCAGACTGACAGACACACGCCTGCTTATACTGCGTGCATGTATGCAATGTACAGTTGAGGTCAAAAGTTTACATCCCCTTGCAGAATCTGCAAAATGTTCATTATTTTACCAAAAAAAGAGGGATCATACAAAATGCATGTTATTTTTTATTTAGTACTGACCTGAATAAGATATTTCACATAAAAGATGTTTCCATATAGTCCACAAAAGAATAGTTGAATTTATAAAAATGACCCCATTCAAAAGTACACTTGATTCTTAATACTGTGTTGTTACCTGAATGATCCACAGTTGTGTTTTTTGTTTAGTGATAGTTGTTCAAGAGTCCCTTGTTTGTCCTGAACAGTTAAGGCCCCGATATACTTCAAACGAAGTTCGTTTTCGTTCTTCGTTTGGGGGCAAAAAGAAGTTCGAAAAGGCTGAGCGACGGTATACTGTTTCTGAACATTCCGACACCCCGCGCTGCTGGAGGCGGGGTGTTAATTAAATATGGCTCTAAACACAACAACTATTGTGTATCTAGGTGTGAGATGGGTCTCGATGGTCGAATATTATAGATAAAAGAATAATGATTAGCAGCAGTTCAGAGTCAAGTATCATGTTTGCAATACAAAAGAACCATTCCATTCCCATAATCAGTCCTTTAAAGTGTCAATGGCTAGTCTGAAAACTTTAGCATGATGTGGAAAAAAAAAAATTGGAGTCATCTCAATAACACAAACCTGTTTGTTACTTTATTTTATTAGTGTTCATTTATTTTATTAAACTGAATAAATTATTACACCTTTTTATATTTTATGTGGTGTCATGATTTGATAAAAACAAAGGTTTATTATTGTATGTTCCTGTGACATTTCATTTACTGTATACCTTTTAAATTCGCTTGTTGAAAGAACAACAACAGCAGCAGCAGCAGTATGGTGTAACATTTATTTGAAAAACATGTATTTGGTACTTGCTACCTATCTTTACTCTTTGCTTTCATTCTTTTCATGGCTTTGGAAAACTTGCAACTGATGTTTCTCTATGTCGCTTTTTGCATAACTCTGCAATTTCTTTCTAGGAATTAAATGCTTTCTCTGAATCTTTAAAGTCTCTCCGCGAGCGATTGTACAGGTGCGGATATATTTGTGGCAGCTCAGCTATTCGACACAGTGTATTTATGTTGCTAGTGACTTGGAGATGTTGTTCTTCCGCCTGACCTCCATTGAATGACAAACGAACCGTAAAAAAAAAATCGTGTGTCAAAGGTGGTGGAGTTTCAGAACACACCCATCGACTGCATAATCGCCACAGACCAACGGAAGCTCAAAGGTGTTTAGGAGCCAAAACGAACTCCCCCAGAAAGTTCGCTTTGGTGAGCTGTTTCGAACTGCCGAAACGAACTCAAAATGAACTTCGTTTAGCCCTGATTTTGTTTGAAATGACGTCATATCAGTTCGTTCTTCGATTTCATTTGAAGTATATCGGGGCCTTTAAACTGCCTGCTGTTCTTCAGAAAAATCCTTCAGGTCCCACAAATTCTTTGGTTTTTCAGCATTTTTGTGTGTTTGAACCCTTTACAACAATGACTGTATGATTTTGAGATCCATCTTTTCACACTGAGGGACTCATATGCAACTATTACAGAAGGTTCAAATGCTCACTGATGCTCCAGAAGGAAAACTTATGCATTAAGAGCCAGGGGGTGAAAACTTCTGAACAGAATGAAGATGTGTACATTTTTCTTATTTTGCCTAAATATTATATTTTTTCATTTTGTACTACCCTTCAGAAGCTACAGAAGATACTTACATGTTTTCCAGAAGACAAAATAAATCAAATTTACCATGATCTTCAAATTCAAAATGTTTTCATTGAAAACTGAACTTGGGACTGGTGGTGGTGTTTAAGATGTTGTTTGTAATTTAGTGTTTCTATAAAAAAAAAAAAAAAAAAAGGGGGGGGGGGGATTGATAAAATAACAAAACTACTACGAATTCTACTACTAATAACAATATAAAAAGCGCTAAGGATTAATGAGCTGCTGGGTTCATTAATATTAATCACGTAGCCTGCGTTCGCTCGAATTGATTTGCTGAAATCAAAACAGGGATGATAATAGTGAGCGCCAGCCAATGAGATTGTCGTTTGCGTATTAGCTCCGCCCACTACCGGAGAACCCGGCAGTTCTTAAAAGCTGAAGAATTCCAAAGGAACTCCGTTATTTTGACAGGAAAATATAACAAAGAATATCGTTTACATGTAGTGCGTCAATTCTGCATGTTATGAAACACTCTCTCTGTATCTCTATTTTTGTGTGTGAGACAAAGCGACGGCGAGCTGTGCGCCTTCACACTAGAGTTTACGGTACGTCAAATACAACTACACTGCGCATCCATTCAGATGAACTGAAAAATATAATTATAGTAATATTATAATAAATTACAGTAACGCCATATTTTATTGTCAGTAACGGTAACGGCGTTGTAACGGGGGAAACAGTAATTTGTTTGATTACTCGTTACTAAAAAAATAACTTCTTAGTAATGCCGTTTATTTATAACGCCGTTATTCCCATCACTGGTCAGTACTAAAAAAAATAACATGCATTTTATATGATCCCTCTTATTTTGGAAAAATAATTAACGTTTAGCAGATTCTGCAAGGTGTATGTAAACCTTTTTAAACACATGCACACACACACACAAACACACACTCACCTGTCAAGTGCTTGAATCATGTTTTGTGGATCCTCCAACATCACGATATCCACAAACTTATCCTCAAACGCCGCCTCCTCATTGGCTGACGCAGTGATGTCACACTCGTATGGCCCCGCCTCTTCATTGATGCTGCTTCTCTAGAAATGAAGAAACAACGGAGTCATTCACAGCTGCACTTCATCTATGCATGCGCTGATGGGGCCAATCACAAACTGAGCGCTCAGACTGGAATGAACTGACCGTGTGTCGAGCGCAGCCGCGCAGTCGTCTGCGACGCAGGTACTTCACACTGACCACACCGAGAAACACCAGCAGAAGCGTCAGGAGAAACGAGACCACGAAACCCATGAGGAGAAGAGAGCGATCCACCTCAGCCTGCCACACACACACAGAGATTAAACACACACACAGATTAAACACACACACACACACAGATTAAACACACACACACACACACACACACACACAGATTAAAAACACACACACACAGATTAAACACACACACACACACACACACACACACACGCAGATTAAACACACACACACACACACAGATTAAAACACACACACACACACACACAGATTAAAACACACACAGACTAAACACACACACAGAGATTAAACACACACACAGATTAAACACACACACACACACACACACACAGATTAAACACACACACACACACACACACACACACACACAGATTAAACACACACACACACACGCAGATTAAACACACACACACACACAGATTAAAACACACACACACACACACACACACACACACACAGATTAAAACACACACAGACTAAACACACACACACACACACACAGATTAAAACACACACACACACACACAGATTAAAACACACACACACACACACGCAGATTAAACACACACACACACACAGATTAAAACACACACACACACACACACAGATTAAAACACACACAGACTAAACACACACACACACACACACACAGATTAAAACACACACACACACAGATTAAAACACACACACACACACACACACACAGATTAAAACACACACACACAGATTAAACACACACACACACACACACACACAGATTAAAACACACACACACACACAGAGATTAAACACACACACAGATTAAACACACACACACACACACACAGATTAAACACACACACACACACACAGATTAAAACACACACACACACACACACACAGATTAAACACGCACACAGATTAAAACACACACACACAAACAGACTAAACACACACAGATTAAAACACACATACACACATACACCCTAAAACACACACACACACACAGATTAAACACACACACACAGATTAAACACACACACACACATTAAACACACACACACACATTAAACACACACACACACACACATTAAACACACACACACACACACACACACACACACAGATTAAACACACACACAGAGATTAAACACACACACAGATTAAAACACACACACAAACAGACTAAACACACACACAGGTTAAAACACACGTACACACAAAAACACACACACAGAGAGAGAGAGTGTCAATTTCAGTGTGTGTGTGTGTGTGTTTAATCTGTGTGTGTGTGTGTGTGTGTGTGTGTGTTTATTTACCTGTTCAGTTGTGTTTATTCTCACAGTGAAATTGGCAATGACTGGACCAAACAGATGAATGTCATTCTGAAATACAATTGACCAATTTCATAATATTTCCATAAGCAAAACAACAATGACAGGATCAACAATGTCCAAGACATCATCATCATCATCACTCACACACACACACACACACACACACACACACACACACACCCCAGCAAAACTCTGGCCATTTGATAATACCTAGAATATCAAAATCGACTGTGGGCGGCAGATCCTTTTCCTATTTAGCGCCCAAACTCTGGAACAATCTACCTAACACTGTTCGGGAGGCAGACACACTCTGTCAGTTTAAATCTAGATTAAAGACACATTTCTTTAACCTGGCTTACACATAACACACTAATACACTTCTATTATTCAAATCCATTAAAGGATTGTTAGGCTGCATTAATTAGATCAGCCAGAACCGTGAACACTCCTCATAACACACGATGTACTCTTTACATCGTAAGAAGAATGGCATCTACGCTAATATTTGTCTGTTTCTTTATTATTCTGTTTCTCAGTCCGTGTCCGGATCAGATGGTGGAAGACCTCGACTTAAATACAATAAAACTTAAAATTAAACAAAATAACTATAATATAATAAAATACCTAACTACATAATACTATTATTGTTAGAAATTGCAACAATATAAAAATAGAAATATAATACATTTATACATTTAAAATTTAATTAATAAGTAAATAAATAAATAAACAATAATATCCTGGTCAGAGGAGAACTGGCCCCCCCGACTGAGCCTGGTTTCTCCCAAGGTTTTTTTCTCCATTCTGTCACAGAGAGAGTTTTGGTTCCTTGCCGCTGTCGCCTCTGGCTTGCTCAGTTGAGGACACTTAATTTCTAATGATTATCGTCAATTTGATTTCATAGATACTATTTAAACTAGACTGAGCTAGACAATGACATCTCTGAATTCAATAATGAAATGCCTTTAACTGAAAATTGAGTGTTTAATCTTATTATACATTACTGACACTCTATCCTCCAATTTGATACTGTTAAGTGCTTTGACACAATCTGTATTGTTAAAAGCGCTATATAAATAAAGGTGACTTGACTTGACCCAGCAGAGGAACAGATACACACAGGTGTGGATGTGGATACCTGAGTGGCATTGGAGAAGGTCAGAAACGCCGGGAGAGTGAGAGTCTGATTTCTGTTTCCTTTCACGCTCA
>CM077247.1:235000-267500 GCA_039654775.1 Spinibarbus caldwelli | reverse complement strand
ATCAGCACGCAGACACACACACGCGCAAACACACACACATCTGAGGAAACACACCTGAGTCCACCTGTAACACACAACATACATCAGCACACACACACACACACACACATACACGCACACGCATTGCACTACAAAATCTTTTTGCACTATGCACTGTCTCCCACAAAATCTGCACAATAATGTACAAAATATATATTTTTTCTGCACAATTTCATGTACATATATCTCTTTTGCACAATTTCATGTACAGTATTTATGTAAAGTTTTTTTGTACAGTCTCAGTTTGTGTATGTGTGGACAACTAGGTATAGCAGTTATAGTATTTTTAGTATATGTATAGTCAGATAGTTAACTGTTGTATAGCTCTATTGCTTTTCCTATACTTGCATTGTTGTATGTTTATCTTATGTTTAACTAGTATGTAGCACCGTGGTCCTGCGAGACACGACATTTCGTTCCACTATATGTCCACACATGTAGCAGAATGACAATAAAGCTCGACTTGACTTGACTTGACTTGACACACACACACGCACCTGAGGAAATACACCTGAGTCCAACTGTAACACACAACACACATCAGCACACACACACACACACAAAGACACACGCACCTGAGGAAACACACCTGAGTCCACCTGTAACACATAACACACATCAGCACACACACACACCTGAGGAAACACAGCTGGAGTGTATTCCCAAAAGCAGGTTGTGTGACATACCCGGGTATGTTTGAGGATAAGTGGACAGATAAACTCAGCTTTTGGTTCCAAAATCGGAGGTTACTTTCAGGGTATGTAAGTAACCATAACAACTTGCTCTCTGAAGATAACCTGCTCCGGAGCAGCTTCTGTTCCAGGTTTAGTTCACTTCAGAGCTATTAGGGCACGCGTGATCTACTGACGAGCCTTCAGTGGGTGTGACAGATAGCGCACAATATTATATATTATTACAATACAGTTATATATATAGCATATATACAGTGGGTACTGAAAAAGTATTCAGACCCCCTTAAATTTTTCACTCTTTGTTATATTGTAGCCATTTGCTAAAATCATTTAAGTTCATTTTTTTTCCTCATTAATATACACACAGCACCCCATATTGACAGAAAAACACAGAATTGTTGACATTTTTGCAGATTTATTAAAAAAGAAAAACTGAAATATCACATGGTCCTAAGTATTCAGACCCTTTGCTCAGTATTTAGTAGAAGCACCCTTTTGATCTAATACAGCCATGAGTCTTTTTGGGAAAGATGCAACAAGTTTTTCACACCTGGATTTGGGGATCCTCTGCCATTCCTCCTTGCAGATCCTCTCCAGTTCTGTCAGGTTGGATGGTAAACGTTGGTGGACAGCCATTTTTAGGTCTCTCCAGAGATGCTCAATTGGGTTTAAGTCAGGGCTCTGGCTGGGCCATTCAAGAACAGTCACGGAGTTGTTGTGAAGCCACTCCTTCGTTATTTTAGCTGTGTGCTTAGGGTCATTGTCTTGTTGGAAGGTAAACCTTCGGCCCAGTCTGAGGTCCTGAGCACTCTGGAGAAGGTTTTCGTCCAGGATATCCCTGTACTTGGCCGTATTCATATTTCCCTCGATTGCAACCAGTCGTCCTGTCCCTGCAGCTGAAAAACACCCCCACAGCATGATGCTGCCACCACCATGCTTCACTGTTGGGACTGTATTGGACAGGTGATGAGCAGTGCCTGGTTTTCTCCACACATACCGCTTAGAATTAAGGCCAAAAAGTTCTATCTTGTTCTCATCAGACCAGAGAATCTTATGTCTTACCATCTTGGAGTCCTTCATGCAGGCTTTCATGTGTCTTGCACTGAGGAGAGGCTTCCGTCGGGCCACTCTGCCATAAAGCCCCGACTGGTGGAGGGCTGCAGTGATGGTTGACTTTCTACAACTTTCTCCCATCTCCCGACTGCATCTCTGGAGCTCAGCCACAGTGATCTTTGGGTTCTTCTTTACCTCTCTCACCAAGGCTCTTCTCCCCCGATAGCTCAGTTTGGCCGGACGGCCAGCTCTAGGAAGGGTTCTGGTCATCCCAAACGTCTTCCATTTAAGGATTATGGAGGCCACTGTGCTCTTAGGAACCTTAAGTGCAGCAGAAATTTTTTTGTAACCTTGGCCAGATCTGTGCCTTGCCACAATTCTGTCTCTGAGCTCTTCAGGCAGTTCCTTTGACCTCATGATTCTCATTTGCTCTGACATGCACTGTGAGCTGTAAGGTCTTATATAGACAGGTGTGTGGGTTTCCTAATCAAGTCCAATCAGTATAATCAAACAGAGCTGGACTCAAATGAAGGTGTAGAACCATCTCAAGGATGACCAGAAGAAATGGACAGCACCTGAGTTAAATATATGAGTGTCACAGCAAAGGGTCTGAATACTTAGGACCATGTGATATTTCAGTTTTTTTTTTTAATAAATCTGCAAAAATGTCAACAATTCTGTGTTTTTCTGTCAATATGGGGTGCTGTGTGTACATTAATGAGGAAAAAAATGAACTTAAATGATTTTAGCAAATGGCTACAATATAACAAAGAGTGAAAAATTTAAGGGGGTCTGAATACTTTCCGTACCCACTGTATGTATATATAGTTGTATGCTATTTTAATGATAAAGCGCTAATATAAGTAATAAATAAGGTTACCCTATATATTGCTCTAATATGGTTATTATATTTTATTGGCATATATAACAGTTATCTGTATAAATTATAAAACACTGTTATGACAAGGTAATGTTTAATTTATTATATTCGCCTATATATATATTTATTACATTTTATATTATCATCTCACACATGGATCGGCATTTTCTATAATGTATTTCTATAATAAAAATACATATCGGATATGACTTAATATATAATTAGGATCAAACAAACAATATAATTCTTATTCTCAAGGATTAATGATTAAACTGAAAAAAAAAATAAAAATGATTGCAAAACCATCAATTAGGTGGCGATATGCACTAAGCATAAGGCCTACGTGACTTTGAACAGAAGAAGAAGAAAGAAGCAGTATGGCGCGCTTATTCTTAGCGTCCGTTTCCATAGTGACTCATCGATTCGTCGCTCTGTTGAGAATGTCTTGAGTCTTAACCAGGAACATACTCTGTGTTGAATTAACTTACTCCCGGTGTGGTGACAAATTGAGTCCCCCCTGGAAATCCGGTCCCATTAGGACCCCAAGCGACCCCATTGGCTCAAATTACTTTTAATAGGTACTCTCTTTAGTGCCTGATTACAATTCCTACAAAATCATGTTATGATAAATGCTGTTTAAACTACGTTACAATGATAATTAATGTCTGTATTTGTTAACTTATGTACTAGCATAGGATACAGATACCTGATTATCTGCATAGCTTATTTTATACAGGAATTTGCGCTTATCTTACATGTTTTCACAATTATTTTTTAAATTATGTGTTACATGAAGTGTTAAACGTCAAATGTTTTATTTTATAAATAAAACTAATTAATGATTTTCAATTTTTTCACTTAATAGGATATTATTATTTTTATTTATTAATTAGCAGTTAAGCAAGTGTAAGAAGTTACATTTAACTTGTTTCATTATGCACTATTTTGTTCTATTATGCACTATATAGTAAGCCATACGTTTTAACTTTAAAGGGGTCATATGATGGTGCTAAAAAGAACATTCTTATGTGTATTTGGTGTAATGCAATGTGTTTACGTGGTTTAAAGTAAAAAAAAAAAAAAGCATTATTTTCCACATATTTTACATTATTTTATCTCCTCTAAGCCCCGCCTTTCTGAAAAGGGTCGATTTTTACAAAGCTCATCGGTGTGAAACAGCGACGTGTGCTCTGATTGGTCAGCGATCCAGTGCATTGTGATTGGCTGCGCAAACATTACCATGTCTGCATTTGTGATCGGAGAAACACAAACAACAAGCACTACTTACACTCGAGTTTGAATAGTAAGTTGCGGATTCTTTAAATAATAAAATGCACTTACTGTGAGTCAGAAGCGCCAGACAGTCCTTGTAAAGTTGGAACTGCTCCACTTTTGAGTAAAAGCCTTTCAGCATGTAACAGTCATTGTCCAGCAAGTGCTGTGCGGGTAAACCTCACTCCCCTGATCTCAAGAGGCGCTCTAGCGACTGAAGGGAGGCCGTGGCCTGTATCCCGCGCCGGAGCCCGCGGTTCGAATCCCGCTCGGAGCGAGGTGAGTAGGACCGGATGCACACAATGTTCAGAAAACAATCCTCCGTCAAACTCCAATATTTGTGTTGTACTGCTCTGGGACAGTGTTGTAAATAAAATTCAGCCACAGATTTCTTGTTATGTCCTCTTTTGGAAGCCCAAACAAAGTACTTTTTCACACAGCGTCTCCAGGACATGGCGCCGGTGGAAGCAGCAACATAGAGCGAGAAAATTATGCCTTCTTTCTTTGCGTATACATTTGGGCGGTGTTATGCAAATCTTCCCACATCGTGACGTAGAGATGTAGGGGCGTGTTAGAACGAGCCGTTTTTGGGGGGTGTGGCTGGCTCTTAACTTTAATAAAGAATATTTCTTTGGATTTGAGACTTTAGTCTTTGCAACTTTACAGATCTTCTTTATGCACCAAGAGCTCGTAACACTCCAAAGAGAAAGGAAAAGTTGAAATCGCATCATATGACCCCTTTAATATTTTTATGTATTTATTTAGGCAATGGGATCACTCGGGGTCCTAAGCGGACCCGGTTTTGAGGGGGGACTCGATTTCTCATGACACCGGACGCGTTTTAGGAACCACATACCTCGAGTAAGCAAGGTTTGGGGTTAATCAACTGAAAGTACCGTTTATCTGACGGTAAGTTAACCATGCTTTCTGGAATACACCCCTGAGTCCACCTGTAACACACAACACACATCAGCACTCTCACACACACACACACACACACACACAGAGCAGCCTGTGAACACGGGGACAAACACACCTGAGCGCACTTGAGGAAGGAGACTCCAAACGCTGAAGGCATAGTTGCGCTCTGAATGAAACACACATCAGATCAGACTGAGATCAGAAGCAGAAGAAAAACACAACAGACAAAGCTGACAAGATGAATGACAGATGATTGACAGATATCAGAGCAAACTGTACCTGCGGTGAGGCGTGTCTGGTGGCTCTCTGCCCCGCCCACTGACCAAATAAGGTGAAGGGGGCGTGGCCTGAGATGGCGTCCTCTGTGTACCGCAGAGAAGAGCTGATACTTCGCCTCATCTCTGAAAAACAATAAAACTACTGTCTGTTCTTCATCCCCCCCCCAAACACAACTAACAGGTGTTTACTTTGAGATTTAAAAAGAACATGAAATAAGAAACCTTTTCTGCGCTGTGACTCCTCCTGATGATCGTTGGATAGGGCTGCATTGATCAACAGCAGCGCACTGATAATCACAAAACATCCATCGATCCATAAATCCATCTCCAAACGCAGCACATGTAACGTTAATCATAAACCGACACATTTAACGTGCGCAGATTAACGTTACACGATCTCACCGCGACGATTAAATCATTAAATTCACGATATTTTCTTCAGTTTTTTAATGCCACCAGCAGCACTGCTCTTCAAACGCTGCAAATGTGTAAGTAAATATCTCATGAGAAACCGAGAAACTTTTCGCCGTTTGTTTTTCCATTTCCGTTTTGCACAACTTTTTCCAAAGACTGGAAACTGCGGGAAACTCCGCCCCCGCGCGGCTCTGATTGGCTCAGTGAGCAACATTCCTCAGGCGATGCCGCGCTTCGATTGGCTGCAGACTCTGACAAACAAAAGTAACAGTACAGCGGAGCGCTGCACACTGCGCTCGAGTCGCGCTCGCTGAAGCAGGCGTTATCCGTGCGTTAGACATGCGTTTTAACGCCTCACGGGACGCGTGTTCGGAAGATGTGTTGATCGAGGCGTCAGAGCCCCGTGACGCGCTGCGGTGGGGTCCGGTTACCGGAGCTGCGCTCCTCGGTTCGAGTCTGGCGCTGATCGCCGCTGCGCTGCTCTACGCGCGTCACCGGAAACAGCTGTGCGTCACCGCCGCGCCGGTGAGATTATAGCACAAATAAACACAACAGAAGTTGACCACTGTGCTTTACAGAGTATAAAACTATGATACGAGATAAAAAAGACAGCAGTGAGACATAATAGGAGTAAAACATGCTCGGGTCAGAAGATAATACTGTAACTTTGATTTAAACTCATGTAACAGTTACAGAGGACAGAGATCTCAGAGAACACACGACCCTCTCTTTCAGCGCTCGAGGCTGTGATTACTGTAAAGAATAAGTGAATAAACCCCTTCAGCTAATCCAGGCTGAAACAAGTGCACTTCCATAATAAACTTAAAGTGCTCTATTTTCACGCACTAATTTTGTACTTAATATACTAAAAATAATCTTTTAGTACTTAAGTACTTAAGATAAAATTAAGATCATCTAAGTGTACTCAACTGTGCTATTTTGGGACTCTATGAATATGAACTAAAATACGCTTTTAACATACTATCTCTGTATTTAGTTACCACTTGTAGTACACTTGAACCCGTCTTTCATGCACTAATACACTCAAGTGTACTACAAGTAGTGACGAAATACAGAGATAGTATGTTAAAAGCGTATTTTAGTTCATATTCATAGAGTCCCAAAATAGCACAGTTGAGTACACTTAGATGATCTTAATTTTATCTTAAGGAGTACTAATGAATCATTTTTAGTATATTAAGTATAAAATTAGTGCACAAAAAAAAAAAAAAATAGAGCACTCTAAGTTTATTATGGAAGTGCAGTTTTATTCAGTGGGGATGGACACTGATTGATTAGTGGAGCTGTTCACTTCATCTGTTCATTCTGCTGTTTTCAGCCCTGTATGTAAACCAGCACATATCATAGACCTCTATTGTTTTTATAGAAAGGTAATTATTGTGACTACTGACTAAACCTTAAAATAAACTTGAACAGTATTTTAAGAGTTTATTAGTAAAAACCGATAACTCTGTTTTTAAAAATTTTCAAAAATCATTTTTTATTGTTTTAGTTAACTGTATTTTTAAGTTATTATTATTTAATCAAAACAACTCAACTGCAATTTGATTGATATTAATTGGAATGCAGAATAAAAAAAAAAAACATGATTTTTGAACATTTTTAAAAACGGAGTTATCTGTTAAATGTTAAATGTTCAAATAAACTCTTTATTTCTTTTGCAACTGTAAGGACATCACCAAAGGGAAGTTCTGGTTTGTTCATCAGGTAGTGATGGTTGTGTTGTTGTGTCTGAAGGTGTGTGAAGGTCTGCGGAGGCGTCTGGAGGAGTGTGAGGAGGAGAGCGAGTGTGACAGCAGGAGAACACCAGCAGAACCTGCTGAAGGAGCTGTATGTGCCACAAACTCCTGCATCTTCACTTGTTTGCCAGAAAGAAATGAGAGAGAAGGAAATGCACACGTCACGTACCTTCTGTCCATACAGAGTCAATAACTAGTTAACTTTAGTTACCAGGAAATCAATAATGTGTCATATTACTTTTTAAAAGTGATACAATCTTTGAATTAATTAGTAAAACTTGCCTGTTTCACCAGATTGACATCTGTCAGTCATCCTTAAAATAAAAAGTAAAAAAAATAAATAAATAAAAAATAGATAGATAAATACATTTTAACAATAAAGTCTTTACTATCCCTTTTTTTTTATCAATTTCACACATCCTTGCTGAATAAAAGTGTTAATTTCTTAAAAAAAAAAAGAAAAACAAATTTACTGACCCCAGACTTTTGAAGAGTAGTGTGTATTGTTAAAAAATACTTCTATTTTGAATAAATGCTGTTCTTTTTAGCTTTTATTCATCAAAAAATCCTGAAAAAAGTAAATCACAGGTTCCAAAAAATATTGGGGAGCACAACTGTTTTCAACATTGATAATAATCAGAAATGTTTCTTGAGCAGCAAATCAGCATATTAGAATGATTTCTGAAGGATCATGTGACACTGAAGACTGGAGTAATGATGCTGAAAATTCATCTTTGATCACAGAAATCAATTACATTTTAAAGTATATTAAATGAAAAAAAAAGAAAAAACATTATTTTAAATTGCAACAGTAATTTATAATATTACTATTTTTTTCTGTATTTTTCCAAATAAATGCAGCCTCGATGAGCACAAGAAACCTCTTTGAAAAATCCCAAACTTTTGAACAACAGTGTATATACACAACTGGAAGAACATACATTTATAATTTTAGCGACATTTTACTACATGGTCAGTTTATGTGCAGCTTGATTGAGAAAAATAATTTCTATAAAGACAGATTTCCTCTCTTCTCTCAGGAGCGGCGTCAGTCGGCGGTGAACAGCGATGTGGCGGCGTTTGTGCTGAAGGCGAGGGTGGTGTATCCCATCAGCCAGAGATTCAGAGTGAGTCTTGATCTGCAGTCAGAGCTTCAGTGCTGAGTCCCTATTAATGTGTGTGTGTTTGATGAATGTTAGCCGCTAGCAGACGGAGCCTCTAACCCCTCCCTGCACGAGCCGCCCAAACGCCAGGCCCTGCCCACTCAGAGCTCCGCCTCCTCGCTGGCTGATGATTGGCCGAGCCAAGAGAGGGACGATGATGATGAAAGCAGTCAGTTCATCTCCTGCGGACTCTCCTCTAAAACACACACCAGTCACGTGTTCAGGAGAGTCCAGCACTACCCACAAACCCCCTGTCACTCACGGTCAGTCTCACACACACACACACACACACACACACACACACACACACACACACACACACACACACACACACACACACACACACACTCACTCACTCACTCACTCACTCACTCACTCACTCACTCACTCACTCACTCACTCACTCACTCACTCACTCATGTTTGTTTTTGTGAATTGTGGGGACATTCCATAGGCCTAACCCTAACCCTACTGTACAAACTGTATTTCCCTACACCTAAACCTACCCCTTACAAGAAACTTTCTGCATTTTTACTTTCTCAAAAAAACTCACTCTGTATGATTTATAAGCCTTTTGAAATATGGGGACATGGGGTAATGTCCTCATAAAGCACCTTCTCCTTGTAATACCTGTCATACCCATGTCATTATACAAATTTGTGTCCTCATATGTCACAAAAACACTCACACACACACACACACACACACATCTGTTACATCTGATCCACACGCTGGCTGGATTTTTCTTTTTCATTTCCTCATGATCAAAGCATCAAAGCGACCTCCTTCACTCCTGAATTCCTTATTTTCTGTATGTGTATTTCCTGACCGGCCAACATCAACTACAGTCTTCCGTAACTACAGTTTTAATGCGTCTGTCAGACAGCAGCAACACTTGATCAGAAAAAACTCAAGAACTGAACATTTGATCAGCTCCAAATTAAAATTACAGGGGGAGAAACACTTTTGCTTTTACTGTAAATTTACCCTGTGCTTTCTGTCTTTTCAAAATAAAACACAAGTGGTCTTATTAGGGTCACTTACATTTACTTATTCGCATATGCTTTTATCTAAAGCCACTGGCAAATAAGGAATACAACAACTGATTCATCTTAAGGAGATCTTCCAGTCATACAAATACTAAGAAACACGGAGAGATTTAAAAAGAAGTGGAAATATAGAAGAATATTTTTCACTTCCCCTAAACACAGAGCAGGTGTGAATAAATGGAGATTTATTCGCAGTGCTGATATCTGTGTGTTTTTGCAGGGCGAGTCTGCTGTGTTTGACTCTACAGGATCTACAGCTGCACACGTCACAACTACAGCAGCAGAAGTACAGGGTAAAACACATCTGCACACAGCTGTGCGTACATTATATACTAGAGCATTTACTGGAAGAGAATTCACCAGAGAATGACATTAGGTGACAATAATTCATTTAGCAGATGTTTTTCACTTATAAATGCAGAAAAACAGAAGCAATTGATCACATAGAAGCAGCAGTATTAGCAGTACCACAAACTGTTGAGATGAAAACCAGACTAGGGCTGTCAAAATGGCTGAAAAACTAAATTCGAATTTTGCACTTAAATATTATCAATATTCAAATTATATTCAAATTTAAAAGGCATAATTTCAGTTAGGGTGAAAAAAGCTTTTGGCTTCTCTCCTGAGGCCACAAGAGGTCGCATCGAGCAAAATATTTCTTATGCACTTTTATTAAAGCAATAAAATAAGGTCACTATATGTGGAAAAGTGCATAATGTTTATAAACCAACTATAATTAATTAAGTTGCTTAAATTATAATCAAAACAGCATTGTAACGGGGCAAACAAGACAATAGAGGTGCGGATCCATTTGCAAGCTTTATTATACAGAGACGTGGTCAGAAACACAGGCAGGGTCAAAACACCAGCAAACAGGTATGGCACAGATGAGATACAAGAATAATCCAAAACCAGGCGTGAGTCAGTCGACAGCGAACGTTATCCAGAGGGCTTGACAATAGGGGTAATCCAGAAACATGAGCAATAATCCAGGCGAGTCCGAACGGTGAGACGGGTAAATCCAGGAAACACAGGCTAGAATAAGAGCACGAGAAAAAACAGGCTAGGCAAGACTAAGACTAGACTATGAAAACAAGAAACAGGTTTCGTATCGCAGCTAAAACTAGGAGTAATAAACACAGAACAATACTGGAACTAAGACAGGGAAAACGAGACAGGCTCCATATCGCAGCTTACACTAGGAGAGTAATAAACACAGAACAATACTGGAACTAAACAGAAACACGGAATGGCTCGGTAAAGCAGCTATCACTAGGAGAGCGATATACGCAGAACAGTACTCGGCTATCTGAACAAGGAAGTCCATGGTTAATGTAGGGTGTGTGATTGTGTGATAGGTCTCAGGTGTGAGCGTGTGATAGTGAAATGGCTGCTGGGAAATGTAGTCCAGGATGATGTGTAACAGTCTGTGTGGTGTGAGAGTCAATATGATGGAGGAGTGACCTCTGGTGGCGAGCGAATGGAAGTCCATGGACCGGATTCATGACAAGCATCATGTATGCATAGTTTAATACAAAGGGATAAACTACTTTTTTATTTAAAAACATGAGATGCAGTGGGCTGGGGAAAAAACCTGCCATAAAGTCTCGAGAGATGTTTTTTAAAAGTTGAACTTATATTAATTTTACAAGGCTTTCTAAACATACAGCTCTCTTGTGCGAGACGTGAGTGCAGCGGTGCTAGATGTCCCTCTAGAAAATGCGCAAAATATGCGTTCTGTGTGAACAGTTTGTTTTCAGTTTTGCTGTAAACAAGATCTTCTCCGCATTGATGTTCTCTTTTTCTGCAATATTTTGAATGAACAACCAGCAGCGCCGCATCTAGTGTGTTCAGCTGGATAGGCTAACAAAACCATTAAAAAGCAATGACACTTACATCATCATTGCATCTCGTGCGCCACTGATAAGGCTGCCTGATGCACACCTAAAATTCAAATGCAACATTTTTGCATTCAAATGTGGATTTTTATTTTAAATTCGACTAATATTTGAAATTCAAATTTTTTTTGACAGCCCTAAACCAGACTAGAGCTTTCGTTGTAGTGGCACTAGAAGGTGCTTCATGTGTGATCCGTTTGTGATGTCAGTGTGTTTTCATTTGTTTTCATGATATAGCTCATTACTGTTGTTCTCTGTGGATCTGCTGCAGATGTTCCTGCAGGTTCTGCGAGTGTTGTTGGGTGATAGAGAGCATGCGGATGTTATCCATGAGCAGCAGCAGCAGGTGAGGCGCTGTTCAGTTCAGAGTCACGATTGAGCAGTGCTCGCGTTACTGAGCGTGTTCAATGTCCTGCAGGAGGTGGAGCTGCTGATGAGGGGAGTGTCTGTGGATGAAGGGCCGGAGTCAGACGCGGTCATGTGTTCTATAGAGGAGGTGGAGAAAACGGGACGGGAGCAGCTGGAGCACTCGCTGCAGACAGTAACCGTTCAAAACTCCGGCTGCGTTCAGCTCACACTGTTCACTGTTTATGCTAAAAGATTAGTGCATGGATTGGGACACACCTAGTGTTTTTGTAGAAATATAGACTGTGTAATGTATATGCAGTATCTCTGTCATGTGTCTGTCTTGACACGTTCTTTGTTTGTAACACATGTAATGTGTGTATCAGTAGTGTGTGTGTGTGTGTGTGTGTGTGTGTGTGTGTGTGTTTGTAACACATGTAACGTGTGTATCAGTAGTGTGTGTGTGTGTGTGTGTGTTTGTAACATGTGACGTGTGTATCAGTAGTGTGTGTGTGTGTGTGTGTTTGTAACACATGACGTGTGTATCAGTAGAGTGTGTTTGTTTGTAACACATGTAACGTGTGTATCAGTAGTGTGTGTGTGTGTGTGTGTGTGTGTGTGTGTTTGTAACACATGACGTGTGTATCAGTAGAGTGTGTGTGTTTGTAACACACGATGTGTGTATCAGTAGTGTGTGTGTTTGTAACACGTGATGTGTGTATCTGAAGAGTGTTTATTTGTAACGTGGATCAGTAGTGTGTGTGTGTGTGTGTGTGTTTGTAACACGTGACTTGTGTATCAGTAGTGTGTGTGTTTGTAACACGTGACGTGTGTATCAGTAGTGTGTGTTTGTAACACGTGACGTGTGTATCAGTAGTGTGTGTTTGTAACATGTGACGTGTGTATCGGTAGAGTGTGTTTGTTTGTAACACATGTATCGTGTGTATCAGTAGTGTGTGTGTGTGTGTGTGTGTGTGTGTGTGTTTGTAACACATGACGTGTGTATCAGTAGAGTGTGTGTGTTTGTAACACATGATGTGTGTATCAGTAGTGTGTGTGTTTGTAACACGTGATGTGTGTATCAGTAGTGTGTGTTTGTAATGTGACGTGTGTATCGGTAGTGTGTGTTTGTTTGTAACATGACGTGTGTATCAGTAGTGTGTGTGTGTGTGTGTGTGTGTGTGTGTGTGTTTGTAACACATGTGACGTGTGTATCAGAAGAGTGTGTGTGTGTGTGTTTGTGTGTGTGTGTGTGTGTGTGTGTGTTTGTAACACGTGACGTGTGTATCAGAAGAGTGTGTGTGTGTGTGTGTGTGTGTGTGTGTGTGTTTATAACACATGACGTGTGTATCAGTAGTGTGTGTGTGTGTGTGTGTGTTTGTAACACATGATGTGTGTATCAGTAGTGTGTGTGTTTGTAACACGTGACAAGTGTATCAGTAGAGTGTGTTTATTTGTAACACATGTAACGTGTGTATCAGTAGTGTGTGTTTGTAACATATGACGTGTGTATCAGTTTTGTGTGTGTGTGTTTGTAACACATGATGTGTATATCAGTAGCGTGTGTGTTTGTAATACGTGACGTGTGTATAAGTAGAGTGTGTTTATTTGTAACACATGTAATGTGTGTATCAGTAGTGTGTGTGTACTGGTTTTTGTGGTTTACGGGGACAAAATTTGTATAATGACATGGGTATGACAGAGGTATTACAATTTGAAGGTGGTTTATGAGGACACTGCCTATGTCCCCGTAATTCAAAAGGCTTAAAAACATACTAAATGGTGTTTTTTGAAAAACTAAAACTGCAGAAAGTTTCCTGTAAGGGGTAGGTTTAGGTGTAGGGTTGGTATAGGGCAATAGCACATACAGTTTGTACGGTATAAAAACCATTGTAACACATGACGTGTGTATCAGTGGTGTGTGTGTGTGTGTGTGTTTGTAACACCTGACGTGTGTATCAGTAGAGTGTGTTTATTTGTAACACATGTAACGTGTGTATCAGTAGTGTGTGTGTGTGTGTGTGTGTGTGTGTGTGTGTTTGTAACACATGACGTGTGTATCAGTAGTGTGTGTGTGTGTGTGTGTGTGTTTGTAACACATGACGTGTGTATCAATAGTGTGTGTGTGTGTTTGTAACACGTGACATGTAGAGTCACAGTAGTGTGTGTGTGTGTGTGTGTGTGTGTGTGTTTGTAACACATGTAACGTGTGTATCAGTAGTGTGTGTGGTTGTAACACGTGACGTGTGTATCTGTAGTGTGTTTGTAACATGTGACGTGTGTATCAGTAGTGTGTGTTTGTTTGTAACGTGACGTGTGTATCAGTAGTGTGTGTGTGTTTGTAACATGTGATGTGTGTATCAGTAGAGTGTGTTTGTTTTTAACACGTGATGTGTGTATCAGTAGAGTGTGTTTGTTTGTAACACGTGACGTGTGTATCAGGAGAGTGTGTTTGTTTGTAACACGTGATGTGTGTGTTTGTTGTTGTTTGTGATGTAACGTGTGTATCAGTAGTGTGTGTGTGTGTGTATGTGTGTGTTTGTGTGTGTTTATAACACATGACGTGTGTATCAGAAGAGTGTGTTTATTTGTAACATGTGGATCAGTAGTGTGTGTGTGTGTTTGTAACACATGTGACGTGTGAATCAGTAGTGTGTGTGTGTGTGTTTGTAACACGTGACTTGTGTATCAGTAGTGTGTGTGGTTGTAACACATGTGACGTGTGTATCAGTAGTGTGTGTTTGTAACGTGACGTGTGTATCGGTAGTGTGTGTTTGTTTGTAACGTGACGTGTGTATCAGTAGTATGTGTGTGTGTGTGTGTGTGTGTGTTTGTAACATGTGACGTGTGTATCAGAAGAGTGTGTGTGTGTGTGTTTGTAACACATGTGACGTGTGTATCAGAAGAGTGTGTGTGTGTGTGTGTGTTTATAACACATGACGTGTGTATCAGTAGTGTATGAGTGTGTGTGTGTGTGTTTGTAACACATGATGTGTGTATCAGTAGTGTGTGTGTTTGTAACACGTGACGTGTGTATCAGAAGAGTGTGTTTATTTGTAACACATGTAACGTGAATCAGTAGTGTGTGTGTGTGTGTGTGTGTGTGTGTTTGTAACACATGTGACATGTGTATCAGTAGTAGTGTGTGTGTGTGTGTGTGTGTAACACATGTAACGTGTGTATCAGTAGAGTGTGTGTGTGTGTGTGTGTGTGTGTGTTTGTAACACGTGACGTGTGTATCAGTAGAGTGTGTTTGTTTGTAACACATGTAACGTGTGTATCAGTAGTGTGTGTGTGTGTGTGTGTGTGTTTGTAACACATGTAACGTGTGTATCAGTAGTGTGTGTGTGTGTGTTTGTAACATTTGATGGGTGTATCAGTAGTGTTTGTTTGTTTGTAACACGTGACGTGTGTATCAGTAGTGTGTGTTTGTTTGTAACACACGTGATGTGTGTATCAGTAGTGTCTGTGTTTGTAACATATAATGTGTGACTTTTTTTACTCACTTTCACTTTCACTCTTTACATACACCTGTGTGTGTTCAGGCTGTGAGTTTTGCAAAGCAGTTGGAGCGGCTCAGGCAGACTCTTCAGTGCAGATTCTCTGCTGACGTCTCGGAGGAAGTGATGCATAGCGTGATCGGGTGTCTGCGAGCGATGGAGGACGCTCTGGCTGAGCTTCAGGCATCTGTTCTGAAGGTGAGGATCCCGCACTGCAGTCGTCTCGTTCAGGCTCCACTGGACTCTTAATTTCTAACGATTATCATCAATTTAATTTCATAGATACTATTTAAACTAAACTGAACTAGACAATGACATCTCTGAATTCAATAATGAAATGCCTTTAACTGAAAATTGAGTGTTTAATCTTATTATTATACATTACTGACACTCTATCCTCCAATTTGATACTGTTAAGTGCTTTAACACAATTTGTATTGTTAAAAGCGCTATATAAATAAAGGTGACTTGACTTGACTTGACTTGACTCAGAGTAATGCTGCTGTTTGACAGATGCTGCTGGAGCGTATCAGTAGTGTGTGTGTGTGTGTGTGTGTTTGTAACACGTGTGTGTGTGTTTGTCACACGTGTGTATCAGTAGTGTGTGTGTGTGTGTGTGTGTGTGTGTGTGTTTGTAACGTGTGTGTGTGTGTGTTTGTCACACGTGTGTATCAGTAGTGTGTGTGTGTGTGTGTGTGTCTATGTGCGTGTTTGTAACACGTGTGTATCAGTAGTGTGTGTTTGACAGATGCTGCTGGAGTGTATCAGTAGTGTGTGTGTGTGTGTGTTTGTAACACTTGTGTATCAGTAGTGTGTGTGTGTGTGTGTTTGTAACACTTGTGTGTCAGTAGTGTGTCTCTGTGTGTGTGTGTGTGTGTGTAACACTATCAGTAGTGTGTGTGTGTGTGTGTGTGTGTGTGTGTTTGTTTGTAACACGTGTGTATCAGTAGTGTGTGTGTGTGTTTGTTTGTAACACGTGACGTGTGTATCAGGAGAGTGTGTTTGTTTGTAACACGTGATCAGTAGTGTGTGTGTGTGTGTGTGTTTGTCACACGTGTGTATCAGTAGTGTGTGTGTGTGTGTGTGTGTGTTTGTAACACGTGTGTATCAGTAGTGTGTGTGTTTGTGTGTGTGTTTGTAACACGTGTGTATCAGTAGTGTGTGTGTGTGTGTGTGTGTTTGTTTGTCATACGTGTGTATCAGTAGTGTGTGTGTGTGTGTGTATGTGTGTGTGTTTGTAACACGTGTGTTTCAGTAGTGTGTGTGTGTGTGTTTGTCACACATGTGTATCAGTAGTGTGTGTGTGTTTGTAACACGTGTGTATCAGTAGTGTGTGTGTTTGTGTGTGTTTGACAGATGCTGCTGGAGCGGTTTGAGTGCTGGCAGGAAGTGTCTGACGGACTGAGAGAGAAGACGGCGCTCCTGAAACGGGAGGCGGAGCTTATGGTGAACGTCACCGGCCAATCAGTGCGTGAGCTGAGAGCTGATGGACAGCTGGAGAAACAGACTCTCAGTGAGGTGGAGACTGCAGTGAATGAAGCACTGGAGCAGAGCGCTGATGGTACAAACACATGACCAACATCAGCACTGAGCGACGAAACCTCTTATTTCACCTGTGTGCGTGTGTGTCTGTGTGTGTGTGTGTGTAGAGATCAGACGTCAGACTGAGGAGCTTGCACTCGATCGCTGTCAGAAGGTCTGTGTGAGGAGGAGGAGGATGATGAAGGCTCAGAGCTGTGAGTGGAGTCGTGTGTCAGGCACACAGACAGACGCTCATCTCATGATGAAGGTGAGAAACAGCCTGGAGGTTTCAGTCTGACTCTCTGTCTGATGTTCTGTCTGTCTTTCTCACTGTCTGTCTGTCTGCGCAGGTGTTTGCGGAGCTGAAAATGAGAAACTGGAATCAGAGACGAGACTTTGAGCTGCAGCAGGACACAAGAATCACTGACGCTCTGTGTGAATGCTGGATGGTTAGTGTGTGTGTGTTTGTATTGTGTGTATCAGTAGTGTGTGTGTGTGTATTGTCTCACAGTAGTGTGTGTGTATTGTCTCACAGTAGTGTGTGTGTATTAGGGGTGCGCCGATCCGATATTCAGTATTGGTATCGCTCCGATACTGGCATTTTCTGCTGGATCGGGTATCGGTCAGACGAGGCCGATCCAAATCCGATATTCTGCGTATAGCTACTATTGTGGTATTGTTAAGACCCACGAAAGCCACAAAAACCATTATAAAGCCCAATAAAGTTTTCGTGCACTATATTTCAAGTGTTCTGAAACCGTTCCATAGTTTAATGTGAGGAACAGGTGAATATTTAAGTCAAGTTCACGTGAACACTTCTCTCCTCTGCGGCTCTCTTTCATCCTCCATTCAGCATTCAAACTGCGTTCAGTTACGACAGTCAAGACGACAAAACTTTCTCCACTGTGCCTATTATACTAGATCTGTAAATAAAGTTCAATAGTTTTGCATAAAAGATTTTATCTTGCTAGAGTTTTGTGCTGTTTCTAAATCGTGTTACTTTCTACCGGGTGTCTGTTAGAGCACAACACTGTTGTAGAGAGCACTATGAATGGTTCTTGCGGACTGCGGAGCGCAGTGCCTGCGCACTGTGACTCTGTGTTGCTTTAAGCACATCATTCTGCGCACGGGATGCGCATAAGTGCTTTGTGCCGCTCTGTATTGGAGCCTTTCGTATTATAATATTTTTGCGCAATGAAAGATTATTAATAGCCTTTCTTGTTTGTCTCATCTGTCATATGGTGCTGCCTCATTACTGTGCAGTACTTTTAAAAGAAATGTCTTTTAATTTTACAGTATATACAGTATATATTGATATATAAATTTATTACTTGTTTTCCATTAATGTATTTTACAACAATACAAAGAGCAATATATAATTTTTTACCAGATTTGCATTCACTTTTCCTTGTCCCCCAATAAATGTTTTTTTTTCACTAATTTTAGATTTTATAAAATTATTTTGCACTCATGATTTTTCTAGAGTAACTTTTGCTGCTGAATTGTCCACTAACCTAGTTTATAATAGTATTTTTGTCATAGATTATAATTACATATTCATTCATTTGTTGTTTTTCTTTACAGTAAAGTTGTCTATATTTAGTGGATTGTGTGCAAAACACAAAACTGTGATGAGCAGGTCAACACACACTGAGGTATAGAAATTCTACATTGATTTAAAAAAAAACTGCGCTGGTATCGGATCGATATCGGTATCGGCAGATACTCAGAATTTTTGGGATCGGATCGGTATTGGTTCTGAAAAAGTGGTATCTAGCCAGCCCTAGTGTGTATTGTCTCACAGTAGCGTATATGTGTGTGTATTGTCTCTCAGAGCTTGTGCAGTAAGTGGAGCAGGCACGTCGCTGATTTGTGCTCAGAGTTTGTCCTGAGCAGCATCACTGCAGGCTCCGCCCCCTCTGCAGACCAGGGCCAATCACTGCTGCAGAGCATGAAGCTCACTGTGGCCAATCAGATGCAGCGAGAGGAAAGACACGCCCACACACACCTGCGCACACTCAGAGAGCAGCTGCAGCGACGCAGACAGGTGACGTAGTCACATGCAGTATACTGTTGAGCATTATGGGATGTGTTGACGAGCATTATGGGATGGGTTGTTGAGTATTATGGGATGCTGCAGGTGTGGACGGAGGACGAGGCTTTGACTCGCGCGTGTCTGGATCACTTTGGAGAGCAGCAGCTTGAGGTCGTCATGGCGACGCTTTCCAGGTGTTCACATATGCAGATGAGGTGAGTTCGATTGAGCCGTTCATTTGTTATTTGATCGATCGATCGACTGACTGATGGGTTTGGTTGGCTGCAGTTGTGCTCTAATTGAAGAGCAGCAGCATCTTTTGATTCTGGAGTTTCAGAGAATTTTAGCAGCTCGATGTTTTTACCTGCGAACTGTGAAAGAGATGAAACTGAACCAGCTGACCGGACAGACGGATACACAGGTACACACGCTCATTTATACACTCACTCACTCACTCGCACACACACGCACGCTCATTTATACACACACACACTCACTCACAAACACACACACACACACACACACACATGGGCGTCGGAAGCAAAATAAATCTGGGTGGGTCCCTCCGGTCCCTCCCTCCCCCAGAAAAAAATTACTGTAGTATATGCCATTCTGTAGTCTGGTGCCTTATAATTAACGGAGCGTCTATTTACACAGTGCAAATAGGCCGCCTTGTTGGCAGGGGCTATTTACATTACCTCTGCCCACTAACGTCACAACTTTACAAAAGACAGGAGCTACATAACATTTGCAGTGGCGTAAATGGTAAAGTGCGTAGTGACCCGAGTTCACGACCACCTTTTGCCGAAATCGTTCTTCTCCCTTTTCACATCTCATATCACACCGGAAAGGCATTTGTTTTCAATAAAAATAAAAATGAAATAAAGCAAAGTAAAGTTGAAATAAAGTATTGGGTAAGGTTAGGTGTATCTGAGCAGCAGATATGCTAAGATGCTTTGTTTACTTTCATACCTACAAACACAGAAGAGGTGAAAAAGATGACATAGTTGGGAACATAACCCTTGTAGGGGGGTCTGGGGTCACCCCCCCATAAGAAAATTTTTGAGAATTTAACATGTAAATGAAGCGTTCTGGTGCACTCTGACAACAAAATAAAGGAAAAAGACAACATATGATTCATGTAAAAAAAAAAAAGCACATTACTTTTTGGACAGTGCAATTCTCTTGTCATTGGTGTTCATACTTCTCTTTGAGAGCAGTGGAATAACTTATTTTTGCAAATTTTAATGTTCACATTAAAGTGTGCATACTATCAACAAACTCCATCTTTTCACTGCAGAGAAAATGGCATCTGAAGTGACATTAGATGTATTTACACAGACTGTTTGATGAAGCTGAGGTGCTATAAATGCATTTACACCACAAAATTTCAAATGCATAAATAATTTTATAAGATTAATGCTTTAAATATTTCTCAACATACAAATTAAAAATGTTGGGAAAAATGCAAGACTTTTAAATATGAAACCAAACCACCAGTAGATGACGGTAAATGACTGTTTTAATGAGCGAGTCATCATTCATTCAAATGGCTGTTTCATTCAGAATCGAAAGGGTCACTGAATCATTGACTCACTTGATTCGTTGAAAAACTTGGATTCATTCAGTATCGAAACACTGCTGTGTGTAGCTTGGAGACCCAAAACATTTCTGCTGTGGCTTTGATTGAAACTTCGTAAGCGAACTTGAGCAAAAACAGTCAATATTGTGTTACAAATTGCGAACTTTGTGTCTGCTTTACTCACAATGAAGAACTTCCATGCATGTCAAGTCAAGTCACCTTTATTTATATAGCGCTTTTAACAGTACAGATTGTGTCAAAGCACTTAACAGTATCAAATTGGAGGATAGAGTGTCAGTAATGTATAATAATAAGATTAAACACTCAATTTTCAGTTAAAGGCATTTCATTATTGAATTCAGAGATGTTATTGTCTAGCTCAGATTAGTTTAAATAGTTTCTATGAAATCAAATTGACGATAATCATTAGAAATTAAGTGTCTCCAACTGAGCAAGCCAGAGGCGACAGCGGCAAGGAACCAAAACTCCCTCTGTGACAGAATGGAGAAAAAAACCTTGGGAGAAACCAGGCTCAGTCGGGGGGCCAGTTCTCCTCTGGCCAGGATATTATTATTTATTTATTTATTTACTTATTGTTTTAATTAAATTTTAAATGTATAAATGTATTATATTTCTATTTTTATATTGTTGCAATTTCTAACCATAATAGTGTTATGTAGTTAGGTATTTTATTATATTATAGTTATTTTGTTTTATTTTAGTTTTATTGTATTTAAGTCGAGGTCTTCACTGGGGATATGTCCCCGGGGCTCATCCAGGTGTCCGGCCTCCGCCGACGATCAGGGTCGCAGACATCATCTCCCGGCGCCGATCCACCATCTGATCCGGACACGGACTGAGAAACAGAATATGAAAGAAACAGACAAATATTAGCGTAGATGCCATTCTTCTTACGATGTAACGAGTACATCGTGTGTTATGAGGAGTGTTCCCGGTTCCGGCTGATCTAATTAATGCAGCCTAGCAATCCTTTAACGGATTTGAATAATAGAAGTGTATTAGTGTGTTGTGTGTAAGCCAGGTTAAAGAAATGTGTCTTTAATCTAGATTTAAACTGACAGAGTGTGTCTGCCTCCCGAACAGTGTTAAGTAGATTGTTCCAGAGTTTGGGCGCTAAATAGGAAAAGGATCTGCCGCCCGCAGTCGATTTTGATATTCTAGGTATTATCAAATGGCCAGAGTTTTGAGAATGCAGCGGACGTGGAGGACTATAATGTGATAAGAGCTCACTCAAGTACTGAGGAGCTAAGCCATTCAGGGCTTTATAAGTAATTAACAAGATTTTAAAATCTATCCGATGTTTGATAGGGAGCCAGTGTAGTGTTGACAGAACCGGGCTAATATGGTCATACTTCCTGGTTCTAGTAAGGACTCTAGCTGCTGCATTTTGGACCAACTGTAGTTTATTGATCAAGCGTGCAGAACAACCACCCAGTAAAGCATTACAATAGTCTAACCTTGAGGTCATAAACGCATGAATTAGCATCTCTGCATTTGACGTTGAGAGCATAGGTCGCAATTTAGATATGTTTTTGAGATGGAAAAACGCAGTTTTACAGATACTAGAAACATGGCTTTCAAATGAAAGATTGCTATCAAACAGCACACCTAGGTTCCTAACTGATGAAGAAGAATTGACAGAGCAGCTGTCAAGTGTTAGATAGTGTTCTAGGTTATTACATGTGGGGTTTTTAGGTCCGATAATTAACACCTCTGTATTTTCAGAATTTAGCAGTAAGAAATTAGTCGTCATCCAGTTTTTTATGTCGACTATGCATTCCGTTAGTTTCTCAATTTGGTGTGTTTCACTGGGCCGTGAAGAAATATAGAGCTGAGTATCATCAGCATAACAGTGAAAGCTAACACCATGTCTCCTGATAATATCTCCCAAGGGTAACATGTAAAGCGTGAAAAGTAACGGCCCTAGTACTGAGCCTTGAGGTACTCCATACTGCATACTTATACATACTTGTGATCGATATGATACCTCTTCATTCACTGCTACGAACTGATGGCGGTCAGATAAGTACGATTTGAACCATGCTAGGGCACTTCCACTAATGCCAACAAAGTTTTCTAGTCTATTCAAAAAAATGTTGTGGTCGATAGTGTTGAACGCAGCGCTAAGATCCAGTAGAACTAATAAAGAGATACAACCACGATCAGATGATAGAAGCAGGTCATTTGTAACTCTAATGAGAGCAGTCTCAGTACTATGATACGGTCTAAGTCCTGACTGGAATTCCTCACAGATACCATTTTTCTCTAAGAAGGAATATAATTGTGAGGATACTACCTTTTCTAGTATCTTTGACAGAAAAGGGAGATTTGAGATCGGTCTGTAATTAACTAGATCTTTGGGGTCAAGTTGTGGTTTTTTAATGAGAGGCTTAATAACAGACAATTTGAAGGTTTTGGGGACATATTCTAATGACAATGATGAATTAATAATAGCCAAAAGAGGATCTATGACTTCTGGAAGCAGCTCTTTTAGTAGTTTAGATGGAATAGGGTCTAACATACATGTTGTTGGTTTAGATGATTTAACAAGTTTATACAATTCTTCCTCTCCTATAATAGAGAATGAGTGGAATTGTTCCTCAGGGGATCTATAGTGCACTATCTGATGCGATACTGTAGCCAACGGCTGCATGGTTACAATTTTATCTCTGATAGTATCGATCTCACTCCAGTCTATGAGCTATGAGCTTAGCCAAGTGGAATAGATTTGAGGAAGCAGCAGTGTGGAATCCAAGGCTGCAGCTAAATGTAGTTTAATTTTATTAGGGCATTTGTCATGTGGAATGGATTTGACTGACGGCGCTCTGAAAAGTGCACAGACATATTCGCTGAATTAGAGACGGTAAAAGTGGGTGGGTCCAGTATCATTGGTCTTAAAAAGTGGGTGGGTCCTGTCCCACCCACATACAATGGTTCCGACGCCCATGCACAAACACATACATACACACACAAACACACACACACACACACACACACACACTCACTCACTCACTCACTCACTCACTCACTCACTCACTCGCACACAAATGCACACACACACACACACATGCTCATTTATACACACTCACTCACTCACTCACTCGCACACAAATGCACACACACGCTCAATTATACACACACACACGCTCATTTATACACACTCACTCACTCACTCACTCACACAGACACACACACACTCACTCATTCTCTCACTCATACACACGCTCATTTATTCACTCATACACACACTCACTCACTCACACAAACAGACTCACTCATTCACTCACTCGCTTGCACACACACACACATTTATACACACACACACACGCACGCTCATTTATACACTCACTCACACACACACACAAACACATACAAACACACACTCACTCACTCACACACACAAAAACACATACAATCTCACACACACGCACGCTCATTTATGCACTCACTCAATCACACACACACAAACACATACAAATACACAACTGCACACTCACGCACATTCATTTATACACTCACTCACTCATACACACACACACACACACACACACACGCTCATTTATACACACACTCACACACACACACATACACAAACACACATACACACACTCACTCACTCACACACACACGCTCATTTATACACACTCACACACACAAACACATACAAACACACACACACAAACACTCACTCACACACTCACTCACTCACACACACACAAACACACACACACACAAACACACACACACACACACTCACACCCTCATTTATACACACCTACAGACTCAGGTTCAACTTTCCGTTGTCTGCAGGACTCCTGTGTTGCTATGGAAACAGACGCGGCTGTGATTGGTCAGAATCTTATGCATGAGCAGCTGTCAGAGCTGGAAGCTGCTGCTGAAGTGCTGCAGGGACACGCCCACTTCCTGATTGGCCATGCCCTCTCCCTCGCGGCGCACCTGCAGATCAGAGGTGTTTCTGCTAGAGACAGACAGGTGAAGGTCAGTACAGTGTGGAGTATCCTCAGCATCAGCTTCACTGTCTGAACTGGCCTTAATCCTCATGTTTAAATCTGAATACACAGAAACTAGACTCTCTGAAGTAGTGAGTGAATACTGTGTGATACTGAGACCTCCTGGAGATCACAGGAGCATCAGTGTGAATGTAATAATGAATCGTCAGGAATGTGTGTGTGATTCTCTGCAGGAGCGGCTGATCGACGGCGTGTGTGAGAGCGTCTATGTGACACGCGACTCTGTGTCGTCTCTGGTTCGTGAATATCACTCTCGGATCAGAAACGCGAGCCTCACGCTGTGCCGCAGCTCCGCCGGTACGAGTCTCTTCTGCAGCGGAGGCTTTTTCATTTCTGTAACGCTTGATATAACACACATACTGTTTCAAAGCAGCTCTACAGTAATAAACAGGTCAGCATTGCAAAGCTCTGTTAGTAATTTTAATTATGCCTTTTTAATTCAGTTCAAAGTCAAAGGAGACCACAGAAAACAACACTAACTCCATCAATAATGGAGGAAAACAACCTCAAGAGAAACGTTTGAGCAAAGACTGATGTTTCTCCTGTAGGGGGAGCTCTGAAAACACGCGTTCACTTCTGTGTGTGTGTGTGTGTGTGTGTGGGTGGGTGTTTAGAGCATACAGACGCAGAGACAGAGAGGAGCGTCTGCACTGGAGCTCTACAGACAGAACTCACCAACTGGGCCAAAAAACCCACATCTGCTGGATTATTTCACAGGTACAGACACACACACACACACACACACACACACACACACACACACACACACCAGTCTTATTTTACGATCATATCATCATACAATGTTTTAGTTTTTATAAATATTTTACATTTTATATTTTATCATTTAATTTAATTAGATTTTTTTTCACTTGTTTTTAGTTTGTTTTAAAACAATTTTTTTTTGTTTTTGTCATTTTTATTAGTTTTATAAAATAAGTTTAATCTAATTTCAGTTAATGTTCATTTTATTTCAAGTAATGACATTTTTGTTTGATTTTAGTTTGTTTAACTACAGTAACCCTGTGACACACACACATCTAACTCTGTAAATTAGTAATTATGGACATTAATTATAATGACACACACTAAAGCTCAGTGTCTGGTGTGTGTTTAGGGTTGTTGAGCAGAAGAGGATGTGTGTGACGGAGTTTAAAACAGATCATCACAGTCCAGTGCAAACAAACCCCTACAGACAGATCAGAGTATGTACTCAAACCCATCTGTCAGTGTGTGAGTGTGTGTGTGTGTGTGTGTGTGTGTGTGTGTTAGGGTTGTGACGGTGAGGAAATTTCTCCACCGGTTAATCGACATGTAACAACACCGGTAGTATCCGTATCACCGTGGGGGTGGTTGGGGGGATGGGGTTCCCCTCTTTTTCACACTTTCCTTCGCTTTTATATAGCTTGTGCACATTTTACTTTCACTTTCAAATTAGCAGCAATTCGGTGTAAAGCACATGTTCGCTGTTAGTTCGTCTGAGTTTTCCATCTTTTCCTCACTTTCCTTTGCTTCTAAACAGCTTAAAAGCGATGTGCGCATTTCACTTTCACTTTCACTTTCGAGCTAGTGGCAATTCAGCGTCAATACAAGCATCAACAAAATACAACTTCAAACTCAACTTAGCCTATAGCCTATATAAATCATATAAATTTTATTAGCAAAATGAATAAAAATACACCATTTTATAGGCTATGCCTAATACAAAATAACAAATAACTTACACAAAGTTTAAATAGCCTAGGTAGGCCTATACAAAACTGAAAATCAGCAAAGAATTAAATAAGAAATGAATGTTTAAAAAAACTTCCAAAATCACCTTAGATAAATGGCAAAAGTCAACAGGCTTTTCAAAATGCAAAATATTGCCAAACATGTGCTTTTGCATTTAGTTTTGAAACTAAATCTTCCGCTATCATCTTGTCTGTCTCACCCCACTCTTCTTGTCAGTCAGCTCGACTCACTTTCCTCACGTGAATGAAATCTAATCTATGATGCGACTGTCGTTCAGCACGTTGTATTGAGCTGTCGCGTTCAGTTTTTAATTGTAGTGTCTGTTCTCTAACTGAACTAAATGATTTTTATTACTATAAAAAATCAAAACGACGGTGGGGGACGGTGCCACGGTGGGCAAGTGACATACCGGTGTTGCGGCTTAACACTGGTACCACCGCCAACACTGTCTATCACAGCAAGCCTAGTGTGTGTGTGAGTGTCTGCGTGTGCGTGTGTGTGTGTGTGTGTGAATGTGTGTGTCTGTGTGTGTGTGAGTCTGCGTGTGAGTGTGAGTGCATGTGTGTGGGTGTGTGTGTGTGTATTTATGTGTGTGTGTGTGTGTGTATTTATGTGTGTGTGTGTGTGTGTGTGTGTGTGCGTGTGCAGGATGAAGAGGAGGCATTCATGTGCCGTATGGCGTCTCTAGCACGAGTGTCTCTCAGCAGTGTGAACAAGGATGATTTCACAGGTTAGAAACTCTGTCACATATATAAACACACACACTCATATATAAACAGAAACACACACACAAACACTCACATATATAAACACAAACACACACACACACACTCTCACATATATAAACACACACACACACACACACACACTCTCACATATATAAACACACACACACACACACACACACACTCTCACATATATAAACACACACACACACACTCACATATATAAACAAACACACACACTCACATATATAAAGACACACACACACACACACACATACTCTCACATATATAAACACAAACACACACACACACACACTCTCACATAAACACAAACACACACACACACAGTCACATATATAAACAAAAACACACCACACACACACACGCACTCTCTCTCACATATATAAACACAGACACACACACACACACACACATTCACTGTCACATATATAACACAAACACACACACACACACACACTCTCTCACATATATAAACACACACACACACACAGTGTCACATATATCAAGTCACTATTATTTGTATAGCACTTTTAACAATGCAAATTGTGTCAAAGCAGCTTTACATCAGCTTGATATAAAGCTGGGTGGCCTTACATCAGCTTTACAGTATTTAGACGAGGAAATAGTGTATCGAAATAGTGTCATTCTCCTCTGGCCAGACAAAATCAGCAGTTTAAATCTAGGCTGCAGCAGAGTCAGATTGTGCAGAGGACTCATCTAATTCCTGTGGTCTCGTCCCAATGGCCGTCTAGGAGACAGGGTCTTCACTGGGGATCAGTCTCTGGTTCTCATCTAGGTGTCCTGATCTCCGCTGACGTTCAGGGCTGTAGAGGTCATCTCTAGGTGCTGATCCACAATCTGATCTGGATACGGACTGGATCTGGTGGTTATGGTGATAAGGGAATAAGAAAGAGACAGACTAATATTAGCGTAGATGCCATTCTTCTAACGATGTAACAAGTACATCGGGTGTTATGGGAAGTGTTCCTGGTTCCGGTTGACCTAATTAATGCAGCCTAACAATCCTTTAACGGATTTGAATTATAGAAATGCAATAGTGTGTTATGTGTAAGCTAAGTTAAAGAAATGTGTCTTTAATCTAGATTTAAACTGACAGAGTGTGTCTGCCTCCCGAACAGTGTTAGGTAGATTGTTCCAGAGTTTGGGCGCTAAATAGGAAAATGATCTCCCGCCCACAGTTGATTTTGATATTCTAGGTATTATCAAATGGCCAGAGTTTTGAGATCGCAGCGGACGTGAAGGACTATAATGTGATATGAGCTCGCTCAAATACTGAGGTGCCAAACCATTCAGGGCCTTATAGGTAATTAGCAAGATCTTAAAATCTATATGATGTTTAATACGGAGCCAGTTCAGTGTTGACAGAACCGGGCTAATGTGGTCATACTTCCTGGTTCTAGTAAGGACTCTAGCTGCTGCATTTTGAACCAGCTGGAGTTTGTTTATTAAACATGCAGAGCAACCACCCAATAAAGCATTACAATAGTCTAACCTTGAGGTCATGAACACATGAATTAATGTTTCTACATTTGACATTGAGAGCATAGGTTGTAATTTAGATATATTTTTAAGATGAAAAAATGCAGTTTTACAAATGCTAGAAACGTGGCTGTCAAAGGAAAGATTGCTATCAAATAGCACACCTAGGTTCCTAACTGATGATGAAGAATTGACAGAGCAGCCATCAAGTATTAGACAGTGATCTAGGTTATTACATGCAAAAGTTTTTGGTCCAATAATTAACACCTCTGTTTTTTTCAGAATTTAGCAGTAAGAACTTGCTAGTCATCCAGTTTTTGATATCAACTATACATTCCGTTAGTTTTGCAAATTGGTATGTTTCATCAGGTCGCGAAGAAATATAGAGCCGAGTATCATCATATGTAAACACAAACACATACACACACTCTCTCACATATATAAACACACACACACACACACTCTCTCACATATATAAACACACACACACACACATTCTCACATATATAAACACACACACACACACACACACACACACACACACACTGTCACATATATAAACACAAACACACACACACAAACACACAAACACACTCTCACATATATAAACACAAACACACATACACGCAGTCACATATAAAAACACAAACACACACACAAAAACACACAGTCTCACATATATAAACACACACACACACACACTCTCACATATATAAACACACACACACACACACACACACACAGTCACATATACAAACACACACAAACACACACACACAAACACACACACACAGTCACATATATAAACACACACACACACACACTGTCACATATATAAACACAAACACAAACACACACACACAGACTGTCACATATATAAACACAAACACACACACACAAACACACACACACACTCTCTCTCTCTCTCACATATATATAAACACACACACACACACAGTCACATATATAAACACAAACACACACACACACACACTGTCACATATATAAACACAAACACACACACAAACACATACACACTCTCACATATATAAACACACACACACACACACTCACATATATAAACACAAACACACACACACACACACACAGTCACATATACAAACACACACACACACACACAAAAATCAAGTTTCCATCCAGATTTTGCTCTGTTTTGTTATCGACAAAGATATATGCGTTAAAAAAAAACTTTGCGAAATTTGCTGTCTACAGCCTGTTTCCATCCAACTGGCCTTTTACCGATAAAATGGTGTGCGTCATGATGTCATCCCTAAAAAAACGAATTGTCGCATAAGTTTTGGTGTATCGCAAAAAAATGTTGCCCTTGAGCTGTTTCCATACATAATTTATCCTATTGCGTAAATTATAGGCTAGGCTAGTAGCCTGTTCTTCATCCATTTGAAAAAAAAAAAAACAAGCGTAGGCCTATATTAAATGGTATAGGCCTAAATAAAATAATTTTTATTAAGTGTCATGAGTTTTATTTATTTATTTATTTTTTGGTACTTTTATAGACTAGATAGATAGTCCACTGTTGATAATCAAGCAATGATCATAAACAGTTGCAGTTGTATTATTATTATTTTTCTGATTAACGTTTACAGGAAATAGGAATGTTCATTCCGGTTATTTTATTTCTCCTAACCAACAGTCGTTAAGCCATATTAACCGTTACCCGACAAGATTATGTTAAATTACAATTAAATTAAATTTAAATTGATAGGTGGCTTGACACATTAAAAATACCTAAATTTGTTTTCCAGGGATTCATTTTATACACACAAAAAGCAGCATAAAGTGAAAGTCGTGATGTATTGTCAAGTATGGTGACCCATACTCGAAATTGGTGCTTTGCATTTAACCCATCCAAGTGCACACACACAGCAGTGAATAGTGAACAAACACACACACACTGTGAACACACACCCGGAGCAGTGGGCAGCCATTGCTCCAGCGCCCGGGGAGCAATTGGGGGTTCGGTTGCCTTGCTCAAGGGCACCTCAGTCATGGTATCGAAGGCAGAGAGTGCTGCTCATTCACAATCCCCACCTTCAATTCCTGCCGGTGTGAGAATCGAACCCCCGGTATGGGGGTTACCCTAACCATTAGGCCACGACTTCCCCATAAACAACATGAATGTGTGGATTCACATGCACGTCACACACCTGCAGCGCTTCTGCGAACTGAGAAAAACATAAGGGAAAGGGAAGTGGTGTGTGGTCAAGTGCTCGGAATTTGTGCTCTGCATTTAACCCTTCCAAGTGCACACACACAGTAGTGAACATACACCTGGAGCAGTGGGCAGCCAATGCTGTGGCGCTCGGGGAGCAGTTGGGGGTTCAGTGCCTTGCTCAAGGGTCTCACCTCAGTCGTGGTATTGAGGGTGGAGAGAGTGCTGGTTATTCACTCCCCCCACCTACAATCCCTGCCGGACCTAAGACTCGAACCCACAACCTTCGGGTTACAAGTCCGATTCTCTATCCGTTAGGCCACGACTGCCCCTTAAGCTATTATATATAAAAGAAATAGGCCCATATGCAAAATATATTTTTCTAAATAATTAATGAATTAACAAAACGAAAGAAAAAAACTGCAACAATTAGCAGCCTGTATGCAGAATTTCGGTTCATTTTTGTGATGCACTCTTGAGAAAGCGGCAGTTTGTTTCCTTTATTTCACAACAGTACATTGTTTTTTATTATGAATGTACACAAATAAAAGAAATATTTTGAATAGTTTTGAATAATGTCTTACTCTTATATGATCACAAATGAAGGAGTAGGCTAGTGCAAGTTGTTTCCTCTTTTACAAGGGGGGAAAAAAAAAAAAAAAAAGGCGATCGTGCCAGGGCCTCACGCGCGCAGTTAATCATAGCCTACTGACTCGACAACGCAGCCTGTTCATTGTCATAATAAAATACAGCCAGCAAAAAATATTGAAGAAACATGAAAAAAATATTTTATTTCCCCTCACTCCACAACAAATCATTTAAATTTAACGGTAGAAAGAACTCAGAACAAAACAAGAATAAAAATATAAGAAGCTAACAAGCCAAAACGAATTAATTTAAACTTTTGTATTTCACGTTCCAATATGTAAAACAAAATGTGCTTGGCATAATATCACGGGGGTATGGTGGTCAAGCTGAAAGGCTATTTAAACAGGCTATTTAAACTGAACAGTGCACTGTAAAAAATAAATAAATAAATAAATAATAATAATAATAATAATAATAATAATGTAAACGAAGGCTAGCCTACTAACACCAAATTAAGATAAGTATGTTTGAGAGGTAACTCGTCTTTTTCTTACCATGTATAAAATAATTTTAGATACAATTTAATATTATGATTTTATGCGCTTTTGAACTACAGGGAAACGGTGCTTTAACGTGAGCAATACCATGAACATGGATGCTGCCTATTGGCTAATTCTGTCATATGACACCACATTTATTTGCGTTAAAGCCCCTTTTCTCGACAAAAAGTGTTTCCAAACTAATTTTTGCGATATTTGAAGTATCGATATGGAATTTTGCGCTAAAGTTAAACGGAAAAATATTTTGTCGACACATGAGAAATTGAATCGATAATTGGCATTTCCATCAGCTATATCGTAAATATTTTAAAGCGTTAAATATTTTTTCGCAAAAAAATCCTTGGATGGAAACCTGGTTACACACACAAACACACACTCTCACATATATAAACACACACACACACACTCACACTGTCACATATATAAACACAAACACACACACACAAACACACACACTCTCACATATATAAACACAAACACACACACACACACTCTCACATATATAAACACAAACACACACACACACACACACTGTCATATACAGTGGCTACGGAAAGTATTCAGACCCCCTTAAATTTTTCACTGTTTGTTATATTGCAGCCATTTGCTAAAATCATTTAAGTTCATTTTTTTTCCTCATTAATGTACACACAGCACCCCATATTGACAGAAAAACACAGAATTGTTGACATTTTTGCAGATTTATTAAAAAAGAAAAACTGAAATATCA
>CM077247.1:225000-230000 GCA_039654775.1 Spinibarbus caldwelli | reverse complement strand
GTAGTTTTCATTTTTGGAACTAAATGTGTGCGATGATGAATATCACTGATGATTAAAAAACACCTGGCTGTTGATCTGTTGATTGAGCAGCAAGACTGCAGCTTTTTTTGTTTGTTTGTTTGTTTGTTTGTTTTTTATGGCAGGGTTAATAAAATAAAACTCTTTAAACCTTTCTAAGTTACAACAAATGTAACCCCATATTATGATTTTATAGTACATATTATTGAGGTAAAGCTGTTTATATATAAATTTAAACTTAACAAAGTGAGGAAAAAATCCTGTATTTTTTTTTTATTTTTAACAGGAAAATTAAATAATATCGCTCGTGATTAATATATATTGTTATGATGCGGATTAAAGCCGTTTGGCGGCAGTAATGAGCCGAAACGCGTCAATAACGGCCAGCAAATAAGAGGCAGCGCTGCTGCGCATGCGCGGAGGTCAGACAGCCAAAATGGCGGCAAGTAACGGCGGAGGAATGGAGGTGGACGCGACAGGTGAGAAAATCAGAGTTTAGCGCCGTTTATCGCTCTTTATAATAACAGATCCGCTTCACTGAGCATAAATACGACAGAAGATCGCGAGACTGAAACCGTAGATCATCTCGAGCTGCCTGTAAAACTCAGGCTGTTCTGACTAACTGACGCTGCCTCGGGCTTGATTGTGATTGGTCAGGACACCTCATAAGTCCCGCCTCTTTGGCGGACTCTCTTCTGTGATTGGCTGCGTTCGGCTCAAATCTGCTGTTTCTGTTTATGACAATAACAGCTGCGCAGTGTTTCTGCTTCACTTCTGCGCTCGATAATCTCAGGGTGTTTATCGGGTAACATGAGCTTATTATCTGAAGATTACATGAGTTTATTATCTGATGATTACATGAGTTTATTATCTGATGATTACATGTAATTCTTCTGTATTAGCGTGGTTAAAATGTGTTCAAATGAAAGGATGCGGATCACCTCAGTCTGCAGATGAGTGACAGAAACACATCAAGATGCTTTCGGTTTGTTTCTTTGTTTTTTAATCATCATCAGTTTCTCAGAACTTCATTCCAGCTAAAAAATCGGATTTTGCTAACGTTAGGTTATGAAAACGTTATTTTTGAATGTTATCTGAAAACAGTTTTTTTATGTTATTGATAGCCAACATTAAGGGAATGTTCCATTTGATAATTTTGCCTAAAAAAGTTCTTATCCCAAGTTGGGAATATGGGAAAGACAAAACGATTTATTTTGGATGGGATAGTATGGAAGTGGCTAAAGAGATAGGATTGAATAATAAAGGATTTAATGAAGCATTTTATTTCCTTTAGTTTCGGTTGATCTGGATTTACTTGACAGCAGCTGAGAATATAGGAATATGGCTAATATGTCAGGGATAATAGAAGATAGAATTATAACAATATATAATGAATATGCTGCAGTGTACACAGATGGTTCTGAGAGCTTGGATACAGGAACGACTGGTTTTGGTGTTTTTGTACCAGAATTAGGTATTTCAGTGAAGAAACTACCGACCAGTTGGTATTATATCCAGTAGAGCCGATCAGTTGGTAATATATACAGTAGAGCCGATCAGTTGGTAATATATACAGTAGAGCCGATCAGTTGGTATTATATCCAGTAGAGCCGATCAGTTGGTAATATATACAGTAGAGCCGATCAGTTGGTAATATATCCAGTAGAGCCGATCAGTTGGTAATATATACAGTAGAGCCGATCAGTTGGTATTATATACAGTAGAGCCGATCAGTTGGTAATATATACAGTAGAGCCGATCAGTTGGTAATATATCCAGTAGAGCCGATCAGTTGGTAATATATACAGTAGAGCCGATCAGTTGGTATTATATACAGTAGAGCCGATCAGTTGGTAATATATACAGTAGAGCCGATCAGTTGGTATTATATACAGTAGAGCCGATCAGTTGGTATTATATCCAGTAGAGCCGATCAGTTGGTATTATATACAGTAGAGCCGATCAGTTGGTAATATATACAGTAGAGCCGATCAGTTGGTATTATATCCAGTAGAGCCGATCAGTTGGTAATATATCCAGTAGAGCCGATCAGTTGGTAATATATACAGTAGAGCCGATCAGTTGGTAATATATACAGTAGAGCCGATCAGTTGGTATTATATACAGTAGAGCCGATCAGTTGGTATTATATACAGTAGAGCCGATCAGTTGGTAATATATCCAGTAGAGCCGATCAGTTGGTAATATATACAGTAGAGCCGATCAGTTGGTAATATATACAGTAGAGCCGATCAGTTGGTATTATATACAGTAGAGCCGATCAGTTGGTAATATATCCAGTAGAGCCGATCAGTTGGTATTATATACAGTAGAGCCGATCAGTTGGTATTATATACAGTAGAGCCGATCAGTTGGTAATATATACAGTAGAGCCGATCAGTTGGTATTATATACAGTAGAGCCGATCAGTTGGTATTATATCCAGTAGAGCCGTTCAGTTGGTAATATATACAGTAGAGCCGATCAGTTGGTATTATATACAGTAGAGCCGATCAGTTGGTATTATATCCAGTAGAGCCGATCAGTTGGTATTATATACAGTAGAGCCGATCAGTTGGTATTATATCCAGTAGAGCCGTTCAGTTGGTATGTTGGTATTATATACAGTAGAGCCGATCAGTTGGTAATATATCCAGTAGAGCCGATCAGTTGGTAATATATACAGTAGAGCCGATCAGTTGGTAATATATACAGTAGAGCCGATCAGTTGGTATTATATACAGTAGAGCCGATCAGTTGGTAATATATACAGTAGAGCCGATCAGTTGGTAATATATACAGTAGAGCCGATCAGTTGGTAATATATACAGTAGAGCCGATCAGTTGGTATTATATACAGTAGAGCCGATCAGTTGGTATTATATCCAGTAGAGCCGTTCAGTTGGTATGTTGGTATTATATCCAGTAGAGCCGATCAGTTGGTAATATATACAGTAGAGCCGATCAGTTGGTATTATATACAGTAGAGCCGATCAGTTGGTATTATATCCAGTAGAGCCGTTCAGTTGGTATGTTGGTATTATATACAGTAGAGCCGATCAGTTGGTATTATATACAGTAGAGCCGATCAGTTGGTAATATATCCAGTAGAGCCGATCAGTTGGTAATATATACAGTAGAGCCGATCAGTTGGTAATATATACAGTAGAGCCGATCAGTTGGTAATATATCCAGTAGAGCCGATCAGTTGGTAATATATACAGTAGAGCCGATCAGTTGGTAATATATACAGTAGAGCCGATCAGTTGGTAATATATACAGTAGAGCCGATCAGTTGGTATTATATACAGTAGAGCCGATCAGTTGGTAATATATACAGTTGAGCCGATCAGTTGGTATTATATCCAGTAGAGCCGATCAGTTGGTATTATATACAGTAGAGCCGATCAGTTGGTAATATATACAGTAGAGCCGATCAGTTGGTATTATATACAGTAGAGCCGATCAGTTGGTATTATATCCAGTAGAGCCGATCAGTTGGTATTATATACAGTAGAGCCGATCAGTTGGTAATATATACAGTAGAGCCGATCAGTTGGTATTGTATACAGTAGAGCCGATCAGTTGGTATTATATCCAGTAGAGCCGTTCAGTTGGTATGTTGGTATTATATACAGTAGAGCCGATCAGTTGGTATTATATCCAGTAGAGCCGATCAGTTGGTAATATATACAGTAGAGCCGATCAGTTGGTAATATATACAGTAGAGCCGATCAGTTGGTAATATATACAGTAGAGCCGATCAGTTGGTAATATATACAGTAGAGCCGATCAGTTGGTAATATATACAGTAGAGCCGATCAGTTGGTAATATATCCAGTAGAGCCGATCAGTTGGTAATATATACAGTAGAGCCGATCAGTTGGTATTATATACAGTAGAGCCGATCAGTTGGTAATATATCCAGTAGAGCCGATCAGTTGGTATTATATCCAGTAGAGCCGATCAGTTGGTAATATATACAGTAGAGCCGATCAGTTGGTAATATATCCAGTAGAGCCGATCAGTTGAGCCGATCAGTTGGTAATATATACAGTAGAGCCGATCAGTTGGTAATATATCCAGTAGAGCCGATCAGTTGAGCCGATCAGTTGGTAATATATACAGTAGAGCCGATCAGTTGGTAATATATACAGTAGAGCCGATCAGTTGGTAATATATCCAGTAGAGCCGATCAGTTGGTAATATATCCAGTAGAGCCGATCAGTTGGTAATATATCCAGTAGAGCCGATCAGTTGGTAATATATACAGTAGAGCCGATCAGTTGGTAATATATACAGTAGAGCCGATCAGTTGGTATTATATACAGTAGAGCCGATCAGTTGGTAATATATCCAGTAGAGCCGATCAGTTGGTATTATATCCAGTAGAGCCGATCAGTTGGTAATATATACAGTAGAGCCGATCAGTTGGTAATATATCCAGTAGAGCCGATCAGTTGAGCCGATCAGTTGGTAATATATACAGTAGAGCCGATCACTTGGTAATATATACAGTAGAGCCGATCAGTTGGTATTATATAAAGTAGAGCCGATCAGTTGGTAATATATACAGTAGAGCCGATCAGTTGGTAATATATCCAGTAGAGCCGATCAGTTGGTAATATATACAGTAGAGCCGATCAGTTGGTATTATATACAGTAGAGCCGATCAGTTGGTAATATATACAGTAGAGTTGATGGCTGTAATCGCTGCCCTGTAATAGATAGAGGAACGTGGCATGAAGAAAGTAATTGTATGTTCAGATTCCAGTTCAGCATTGATTTCAATTAAGTCGATATCATCAAAGAACAGCCAGGATTGCATATATGAAATATTTGAAATATTATTTAGACTTCAGAGAGTAAATGTGATGATAATATTCATGTGGATTCCAGCACACATAGAATTAAAGGGAATGAAGTTGCAGATGTTTTAGCTAAAGAGGCATGTAAATTAGATGAGATTATGGAAATCTTAT
>CM077247.1:212500-220000 GCA_039654775.1 Spinibarbus caldwelli | reverse complement strand
TATACGCTAGCCACAGAAGAGGCCGAACGCATCGGAGTTGATCACGTCGCAAGAATGACCGCCATCGGGACAGGAGAAAACTCCACAGGTACACACACACACATCAATATATACACACTCTCTCACACACACACACACCCCCACACACACACATATCAATACACACACACACACACTTATCACTATATACACACTCTTTCTCTCACACACACACACACACACACACACATCACTATATACACACTCTCTCTCACACACACACACACATCAATATATACATGCACACACATCAATATATACACGCACACACATCAATATATACACTCTCTTTCTCTCAAACACACACACACACACCACTATATACACACTCTTTCTCTCACACACACTCACGCATATCAATATATACACACTCTCTCTCTCTCTCTCTCTCACTCACGCACACACACACACATCAATATATACACAAACACACCAATATATACACACGCTCTCTCACACACACACATCACTATATGCACACTCTCTCTCTCACACACACACACACACACACACACACACACACACATCACTATATACACACTCTCTATTTCTCACACACACACATATCAATATATATACACACTATCTCGCTCTCTCACACACACACACATATCAATACACACACACACATCAATATATACACACTCTCAATTCAATTCAAATTTAATTCAAAATTTCTTTATTGGCATGACTGTAAATGATACAATATTGCCAAAGTTTAGTATACATGTACAAAAATATTAAAAAAAAAATAATAATAATAATAATATAATAACAATAATAATAATTGTGAACATCGCATTAATAGAATGGAATATTATAACATCATAGAAGTATTAAACTGTATCAAATTAGAACGTGTGAACATTTGATACGACAGTCTTTAACTTAAGCCCGGCTCACACTGTGTGATTTTGGCCACGATTTGATCGTCTGGGACACATTTTGAAAATCCTAAAAGATTCCTATAATGCTAGGTTAAAATCTGTAGTCTTTGATCGCTGGTTTGACATCTTCACCGACAGCCGATTAATGGCTGTTGCGATCAAATTTCACCTCCGACGAAATTCTGGCAGTGTCAGAAGATTTGGCGCACAGTCCTGCAGTGTGACTACCCCTACGATGAATGTCAAACGGTCTCCGTTTTTCAAGACAAGCTATGAGCAGAATTAATGCTAGAGAATTATTCTATCAGCCATAAACTCCAGCGCTCCCGTCCTCCGCTCACGGAATTCATCTGAAATGTTGCCTTTTCTATATAAACACTGGTTGCGCCGCTGTTTTCATGTGGGTGTGTAGAGCTGCATACACTATTCTTCTTAAAGACGCCGGTATTGCCGCCATTCATATACTTTTCATGATAGCCAACATTTCGGTCCTGTGTGCGGTGCAGTTCACAGTCACTGGACGTGTATGGGCAGATAATGTAAAGCTCCGGACAAGTTGTCTTGAGAGCATCCGTTTTTAACTCGTATCGACTGTCGTACAGTCTGACATCAATGACAGCTGAGATTCCATAGTTTGACATGATCATCATGTTTGCACAGTCTGACAAGTACAATCCTAAAAGACTTTTAAAAAATCGCACAGTGTGAGCCCGGCTTTACATAGAAACATACATACATACTAAGGGTCACTGTGGTGGACAATAGGGTAACACACTGAGGTCAGACACAATACACATTCACCTGCTGTTTCTCAGGCTGTGGCACACACACACACACACACACACACACACACATGCACCTGCTGTTTCTCAGGCTGTGGCACACACACACACACATTCACCTGCTGTCTCTCAGGCTGTGGCACACACACACACACATTCAGCTGCTGTTTCTCAGGCTGTGGCACACACACACACACACACACACACACACATTCACCTGCTGTCTCTCAGGCTGTGGCACACACACACGACTCTCGCAGCCAGTGCTGCTGTCTGTCCCTCTCCTAATAGTATCTTTATTTGTTCTGTTTCACTAATGGCTGTAAAGTTCTTTATTAAGTCGGTGAGTTTGTTGAAGTAGAGGTTTCTTATGGATATGTATTTATGAAAGTGAAGGAGGAAGTGCGTCTCTGTCTCGATCTCTCCTGTCTCACAGTGAGCACACACTCTATGCTCTCTGGGTGACCAGCTCTTTCTGTGTCTGCCGGTCTCGATGGCTAGACCGTGCTCACTGAGCCTGTACTTGGTCAGGATCCGTCTCTGCTTTGTGTCTCTGACACTCTGGAGATAATCTTCCAATTCATAATTTGATTTTATGGTCTGATATAGTTATAATTTACTTTGGGTTTTAGTTTCTTGATCCCAATGTTCCAGATATGTATTTTTAGATTGTTTGATAATTTGATTTATTTTGATGTTTGGGTGAGAAGCAGTGCTGGTCTGAGACTGGTTAGTGTTAGTAGAGTTAGTCAGGTTAGTAACCAGCTGACTGAGTGGACTCTTTTCGGGGTTCAGTTCTTGGGTTTGTAGTGCTTTAAAATGTAACGATTCGGTGGGACTTCATTTTAGATGCATTTCTTAATGGCATATAGAGCTCTTCGAGCTTTATCTTTGAGAGCATTCACTGCCGTACTGAAACTCCCCGACACAGTGATGATCAGGCCAAGGTAAGTGTACTGCATCGTGTGTTCTAGAGTGGTGCTGCCTCGACTGAACCGGTGTCTGTGTTCCTGACATCTGGGCTTTTTCTGAAAGACCATAATGTTGGTCTTTTTGAGGTTTACTGCTAGGGTCCAGTTCTGACAGTAGTTGTCCAGCAGTTGTCCACTTAACAGTATCAAATTGGAGGATAGAGTGTCAGTAATGTATAATAAGATTAAACACTCAATTTTCAATTAAAGGCATTTCATTATTGAATTCAGAGATGTCATTGTCTAGCTCAGTTTAGTTTAAATAGTATCTATGAAATCAAATTGATGATAATCATTAGAAATTAAGTGTCCCCAACTGAGCAAGCCGGAGGCGACAGCGGCAAGGAACCAAAACTCTCTCTGTGACAGAATGGAGAAAAAAACCTTGGGAGAAACCAGGCTCAGTCGAGGGGCCAGTTCTCCTCTGGCCAGGATATTATTTTTATTTATTGTTTTAATTAAATTTTAAATGTATTATATTTCTATTTTTATATTGTTGCAATTTCTAACAATAATAGTATTATGTAGTTAGGTATTTTATTATATTTTTAGTTATTTTGTTTTATTTTAGTTTTATTGTATTTAAGTCGAGGTCTTCACTGGGGATATGTCCCCGGGGCTCATCCAGGTGTCCGGCCTCCGCCGACGATCAGCGTTGCAGACATCATCTTCCGGCGCCGATCCACCATCTGATCCGGACACGGACTGAGAAACAGAATAAGAAAGAAACAGACAAATATTAGCGTAGATGCCATTCTTCTTACGGTGTAACTCGTGTGTTATGAGGAGTGTTCCCGGTTCCAGCTGATCTAATTAATGCAGCCTAACAATCCTTTAACGGATTTGAATAATAGAAGTGTATTAGCGTGTTATGTGTAAGCCAGGTTAAAGAAATGTGTCTTTAATCTAGATTTAAACTGACAGAGTGTGTCTGCCTCCCGAACAGTGTTAGGTAGATTGTTCCAGAGTTTGGGTGCTAAATAGGAAAAGGATCTGCCGCCCACAGTCGATTTTGATATTCTAGGTATTATCAAATGGCCAGAGTTTTGAGAACGCAGCAGACGTGGAGGACTATAATGTGATAAGAGTTCGCTCAAGTACTGAGGAGCTAAGCCATTCAGGGCTTTATAAGTAATTAACAAGATTTTAAAATCTATCCGATGTTTGATAGGGAGCCAGTGCAGTGTTGACAGAACCGGGCTAATATGGTCATACTTCTTGGACTCTAACTGCTGCATTTTGGACCAACTGTAGTTTATTGATCAAGCGTGCAGAACAACCACCCAGTAAAGCATTACAATAGTCTAACCTTGAAGTCATAAACGCATGAATTAGCATTTCTGTATTTTACGTTGAGAGCATAGGTCGCAATTTAGGTATGTTTTTGAGATGGAAAAATGCAGTTTTACAGATACTAGAAACATGGCTTTCAAATGAAAGATTGCTATCAAACAGCACACCTAGGTTCCTAACTGATGAAGAAGAATTGACAGAGCAGCCGTCAAGTGTTAGATAGTGTTCTAGGTTATTACATGTGGGGTTTTTAGGTCCGATAATTAACACCTCTGTTTTTTCAGAATTTAGCAGTAAGAAATTACTCGTCATCCAGTTTTTTTATATCGACTATGCATTCCGTTAGTTTCTTAATTTGGTGTGTTTCACCGGGCCGTGAAGAAATATAGAGCTGAGTATCATCAGCATAACAGTGAAAGCTAACACCATGTCTCCTGTTAATATCTCCCAAGGGTAGCATGTAAAGCATGAAAAGTAACGGCCCTAGTACTGAGCCTTGAGGTACTCCATACTGCACTTGTGATCGATATGATACCTCTTCATTTACTGCTACGAACTGATGGCGGTCAGATACGTACGATTTGAACCATGCTAGGGCACTTCCACTAATGCCAACAAAGTGTTCTAGTCTATTCAAAAGAATGTTGTGGTCGATAGTGTCGAACGCAGCGCTAAGATCCAGTAGAACTAATAAAGAGATACAACCACAATCAGATGATAGAAGCAGGTCATTTGTAACTCTAATGAGAGCAGTCTCAGTACTATGATACGGTCTAAATCCTGACTGGAATTCCTCACAGATACCATTTTTCTCTAAGAAGGAATATAATTGTGAGGATACTACCTTTTCTAGTATCTTTGACAGAAAAGGGAGATTTGAGATCGGTTAGTTCATAAAGTCAATACAGCTGTGCTCTTGGGAAATGCCAACACCTGTTGATGCTTTATTTTTCATTAATTTAGTGACTGTATTGAATAAATACCGGGGGTTATGTTTGTTTTCTTCTAGAAGAGACAAAAAGTAATCAGATCTAGCAGTTTTTAATGCTTTTCTGTAGGATAGGGTACTTTCCCGCCAAGCTATACGAAATACCTCTAGTTTTGTTTTCCTCCAGCTGCGCTCCATTTTCCGGGCTGCTCTCTTTAGGGTGCGAGTGTGCTCATTATACCACGGAGTCAAACTGTTTTCTTTGATTTTCCTTAAGCGTAAAGGAGCAACTGTATCTAAATCTGTATCTGTATCTAAATATAATTGTCATTGAGTTGTTTTGGTGGGATTTCTTTTAGAAGTTTTCAAAATGCTTTGTCCAAATATCTCCATCTTGTATTGGCAAGTCTTGTGGTTTTGTTGTGCTCAGATTATTCCACATTAGGGGTGTCGCGATATACCGGTATTGGTGATAACCACAATATTTCAAATGAACAGGACTCTTATGATAACACGACATGTAAATACTCCAGCGCCAGTACCTGGTTGACCTCCAGGTGGCAGTATTGCGCCTTAACACTGACACCTGTCAAACAAGAAGAAGAAGCAGCACATGCAGCTACTCCGAGAAGAGCCATGTTCAGTTATACAGAGTAAGTTGTGATTACTTTATTAGTCATAGAATGGGAAATGTTACATTAACCTGTTAACAGAGGTTTTCTGTGTTCATATATTTAAGTAAAGGGTGATTATTTTAATAAGTACCGCGTTTTCTTTACTCGTCTTATTTTTGTATTTGCAATCAATACGCCCTGTGCGTAGAAGCACTTTATTTCTTTGTTCAAATCTATTAACACTTACACGATTAAAACTGATCTAGAAAAACTGAGTGACCACATTGAGGTTAAAGAACTTAAAACACGGGTACACAAGTTAACAGGTTAAAGTATCAGTTTAGATGTTAATATCCCAACACTTTACAATAAGGTTCATTAGTTCATTACATTAGTTAACATGAACTAAGAATGAACAATACTTCTGCAGCATTTATTAATCTTAGTTCATGATAATTTCAGCATTTACTAATGCATTATTAAAATCACAAGTTGTGTTTGTAAACATTAATGCACTGTGAACTAACATGAACAATGAACGACTGTATTTTTATTAACTAACATTAACAAAGATTAATAAATTGTGTAATAAATGTATTGTTCATTGTTTGTTCATGTTAGTTAATACATTAACTAATGTTAACAAATGACAACTTATTGTAAAGTGTTACCATTAATATTTATTCATCATACTGTTGGAACTTGACAGTATTTTCTATTGTTATTTAATAGGAGCTCCAAAGAAGACAGAGAAAGCCAGAGTCTTGTGCCCTGTGTTTATCAGTATCTTTATGTTCGTTGGGTGAAAAAGAAAAACTCAATAAAGTAAAAAAAATAATTTGACTGATCCCCTTGAGCCAAAAACTCATCACCAAACACCAATGACTTGTACATATGGGTACAGTCATTTTAGACTCTTCCAAAACTGTTGCAACTGAGATGGAAATACAATTTTTAAATACATGCATTATGTTTCCATCTTTGTTGCCACAGTTTTGGAAGTGCCTTTTTCTGTTCTAAAGAAGGGGGTGTCCCAATACGTTTGTCCATATAGTGTATGTACAAGTCATTGGTGTTTGGTAAAGAGTTTTTGGCTCAAGATCTGCATTTAAAGTCACACCAGAGGTGTTCAGCTTGGATTAGGACTTGGCTTTCTGCAGACCAGTCAAGTTCTTCCACACTGACTAAATCAATCATTTCTTTTTGAACCTTGCCTTATACACAGAGACATTGTCATGTTAGAATAGAAAAGGGTCCTGTCCAAACTGTTGTTTTAAAATTAGAAGCACACAATTCCCTAGAATATCATTATATGCTTAAACATTAAGATTTGTACTCGTGGAAACTCAACCAGCAGTGAAATATTCCAAATGTAAAAATAGAAATGTGTTTGGCCAGAGCTTCCCTGTACCACACCAGAATTCCTCCTGAGTCTTGTCCACAATGGACTGTGTTTAATTTAACTGAGGACACAATTACTTCATAGTAGCCTGAGGGACAGTAAGTAAGCACATCATTTCTACACCAGGTCTCGGTGAGAATGATAATATCAGCATCTTTGATATTTTTAAGAAATTCTGTATCTGTGCTTTTAAAACCAAATGTTGAAGAGTGAAGACCCTGAATATTCCAACAACTTATATGAAATGAACGCATTCGATTTTTAAAGATAAACCTGGTTGGTAAGACAGAGAGAAAATAACGTGAAGCTAGTGTACTTATGAAAATGTACATGGCAAACAATTTACATTAGCATAATTTTTTATTTATTTTTTTTGTAGCACTGTGTTTGTGAATATTGTTGTTATCAGTTGAGGAGCTGGTTGCACAGTGTCTGCAGCTTCTCTCTGATCTGGCTCAGTTCTCTGGCAGGTGTGCAGCCGGGCTGCAGCTTCAGCATAGCTCTGTGCTCTCTGTTGCTGGGATTCTCTTGGTGTGGGGTGGCTTTTGGTTTCTTCTTTCTTATGGGGGATTGATTGTCAGCAG
>CM077247.1:190000-207500 GCA_039654775.1 Spinibarbus caldwelli | reverse complement strand
ACTCAAGTTCAAGACGGACTTCTATGATGTGAGTGTTTCAGTTCTGTCACTTTTGTCACTATTTGGGAGCCGAACAGTGTTATAGAGGTTTGATGACTGACTCAGCACAGTCACTCTTCTCAGAGGAGCCGTTCATTCAGGCTCGATCTGATGAATCACATTCACACAGAGACGGAAGTGTTTCTGGTGATGTGAACATTTTCACATGATTCCTCAAAATGCTGAATGGGTCTGAATGCTCTCTCTTCCTGCAGCAATGTAATGACGTGGGTCTGATGGCGTATCTGGGAACCATCACCAAAACCTGCAACAGCATGAACCAGTTCATCAACAAGTTCAACGTGCTGTACGACAGGCAGGGCATCGGCCGGCGCATGAGGGGCCTATTCTTCTGAAACTCTTTCTCTCTGACCTTTATTGCTGTTCATAAAATAAACATGATGTCTTTGTGTGAGATCCCTGTTTATCTTTACTTTTGCATGTTAGGATATCACACGCAACCCTCCTGTGATTAACAGTTCACACGGGTGCTTGAATTTTAGTGTTTTCAAGGTTTGAAAAGTGCTTGGATTTTGGATAAAGTGCTTGAAAATACAGTTGCATTGGTTTCATAATAATTCGCTTTCTTAATGAATAGTTCATTTTTTCCAAAAAATAAGCTACAGCGCCGCTGGGCTCTGCGTGTGTGACTGTAGTGTAATCTGCAGGTCTTTATTGAACAGAGAGATAAAATCATGCCGCTTCAGTCAGTGTTGGCTTGAAAATGACATAAAAATTATGGTTAAAGCCAAGACTGAATGCTTGCGTAGCCTCCTGCAAAATCTGTTGTTTTTTCATGGAAGAGCCTGCGCTTTTGAGCCATCTAAAGGTAAACAAAAATGCCCCTGTTCCGTTAAAATAAATCTTTTAAGACTGTCACGAGTAAAGTAAAATGTGAGAATGAATGAAAATTAAAGTGTTTATTGCGGCATACGTTTAGATCTGCTCATAATGCAGCAAAGGTTTCTTTGTGCGCGTTTTCCCCAGCGTTATAAGCAATCACAGGTTTGTGTTGAGCGCAGTTAGTCACAGTGAGGAAAAATCCGCCAAACACTACAGTTGTGTTCAGTTCATGCTCTCACTGAATGCATTCTGCACTCTCCAATACTGTCATCATAAACACTACAGCTACGATGTAAACAAGACATTCATTCTGCGGTTTAGACCGCAGATTCAGAGCTCGTGCTAGATTTTCTGTGTTTTAATCCCAAATTGAATAACCTTTTTGTTTTTCTACTAAAATAACTAATGTGAAGAATGTCATGAATATGACGTGTCGTTCCCCCCACACAAAAACGTAATCAACATCTCATTGCCACATCAACTTGTTTCAAATTTAAGGACAAAAAGACTTAAATGCCTTAAACGGTACAAGAAAAGACTTTATTATAATTTCAAGAGGTCTTAAAACTTGAGGACGGAAAGACAAGAATCATGATATGGCTTAATGTGATTAAACTTAATAAGGGTAAGTTATGATTTCATCGACAAAACAAAGTCAAATATGAAAGTATCTCTGGAGGAACCACCTTCCCTCAGAAAAGTTTTGGTATTTTCATTTAATCTAGCCTACATATAATGTCTGATAATGTAGCGTTAATGAGCGCAGTGCTGCTTTATGTGCCGTCGTTACCAGGGAAACCGTTGTATTTGTTCGTTCCAAAAGCGCCACCTGCTGGCAATTTGCTGTTTTTGTTCAGAACAAATAAAAGGTGTTTTCAAAAATCCAAACGATTAACAAAGCAAGGTATGTGTGTGTGTTTTAAATTAAGATAATTTATACTTTTTTTTTTAATTTTATAATTTATATTCTGTATGTTGGCTATTTATATTAGGCAATGCATTCCAGACCGGGGGTTTTTATAGCACAAAAAGCTATGATTTAAAGTGAAGAACGTGAAGTATGTATGTAAACATGTATTTTACCACAGTTGTAAAGTGCTGGAAAAGCTTGAAAATGCACCTTCAAAGTGCTTGCATTTTACTTTGGAAAAGGTGTAAGAACCCTGGATTAAGTCAGGTTTATTCCTATTAGAGCTGTAGTACTCGAGTCCGAACTCGAGATGTTTTTCTATCGTCTCGGACTTGTCTTGGACTCTTTGGTATTTGCACTCGGACTTGTCTCGGACTTGGTCATTAGACTCGCCAAATGTTCTAGTTGGTCTCGACTGAGTCCAGCTTTTTTTCTCTTTCAAATCAAAACTATTGATGGAGAGCGCTTGTTCATAAAATGGGTAACGTTATTGGTTTAATTCACAATCCATCTACAGTAGAATATGAATTGACATTGGTCACCTGGTGAATGTACGGCAGCATCATTATGTCTGGCTCCGCGTGTGCGCGCTGCGCAGAGGCATCAATCATTTTCATTCTGGCCACAGACACGTCTCCAAGCGGCATAATACAATTTGGTGCACACAAAGTTTGTTAGAGTTTTCCCTCTCCTCCTCCTCACTTTCCTTCGCTTTTAAATAGCTTATGGCCTGCGCATTTTACTTTCACTTTCAAATAGCGCAATTCCACGTTAATTGCTTATCTGTACAACGGCCCGGGTAACTTTTGAGGTCTGGTACAAAATGACATGGACTGGAAAAACACATAGGCTATATAGCTAATGTATGCACGTTTAATCAAAAGATCGCGATCTCGATTCAAACACACGCGATCTTATTCCTATATGATTCGGTCACCTTTGAAATCGCATCAGCTCTGAATATTTAAACCTGCTTTTGCGCACCCGCTGATCCAGAGAGAGCAGCGCTCATAATGTAAAGCTTTATGTTTGAAACAGCTTCACGAACAGTCTACACAGTAGGCTACATTTCTGTGCTGCAAACATTAAATAATAACGAAAGTATTGGGATAAAAGTTTATAATATAGACACTGATGTTACAGCAGCCGCGATCAAAATGGGTAATTGTCCTTTGGAATTAATGATACGCTTCAAATAAAGATTATATATGTTAGGCTATATTATGCCAGTAGGTGGCGAAGAGTGACTGTTAAATGTATTTGATGTCTGAATCATTCATTTGAGAGATTCAAAACGAAACAAGTCTTCATTTCTTTCCTTATTTATTTTGATTTATTTTTTATTATTTACATTTTATTTATTTTTTACATAATGAATTAATTTAAATTAATAGCTTTCCTGTAGCTCAAATAGTAGAGCATGGCGCTAGCAACGCCAAGATTGTGGGTTCGATTCCCAGGGAAAGCAAGAGCTGATCAAATGTAAAAAAAAAAAAAAAAAAACTGCAACTTGAATGCTATGTAAGTCGCTTTGGATAAAAGCGTCTGCTAAATGCATAAATGTAAATGTAATAATTTTTAAATAGACTAATTTATAACATTTTAGACATTTATAAATAGACTCATTTATAACATTAAGTAAAATGTCAGAGAAACTCAGGTAAATTACATATTTTGTTTGATTGTCTTATGTTTTGTTTTCAGAATTGTGGGAGAATCATAGCTTAAAAATACATAGGCTAGTATATCTGGCATCTAACTAATACCATTAGTACTGTTTCTAATATTAAAATGTAGTTCTGCAACCTCCAGGACTAAGCAGTACCGTTTCTAGGCATAGGCAAGCCACCAGCTGGAGGGGGCGCAAATGAGCGCATGTGCTGCCACTACATTTAACACAGTTGTGATCAAGAGTGAAATTTGATTGCCGCCCCCACTGGATCCCCAACATCATTGGGCTAGAGGACTGTCAATCTGCCGATGCCTGTATGCCATTGGATCAGAGCGCTGTCAATTGCTGCCTGATTGTTTCATGCAGAGTTTGCATTTGGGTTTGGAGCGCTCAACAATGCCATTAGATCAATGGGTTCTGTCAGTGCTTTGGCAAGGTAAGGCTTTTTTTTGCCATGCAAGTTCAAAGGCCAATTTAAAATATTGGTACATAAAAACTGCACAAAATCAGTATTTTGTTTAGGCAATATTTGTGGCAGTCGAGAAATCATGTTTCATGTGAAACTGGTCTAAAAGGTGTGCACTTTTGCACCAATGCATTGTTAAAGGAAAATGCCACCGTTTTTCCATATTAGATATAGACTGCAGACGAGTTGATAAGTACCTCTCCCGTCTCAGCGCATGCACTTAATCGCTCTAGCGCGCCACTATGCTAGCGTTTAGCTTAGCACCATTCATTCCTTAGGATCCAAACAGAGATGAATTTAGAAGCTGCCAAACACTTCTATGTTTTCCCTATTTAAAGACGGTTACATGAGTAGTTACACGAGTAAGTTTGGTGACACAAAATAAAACTGCGCCGAGGTCGAAGTGCATCTCTGCACATACCTTTTATCATTACAAATAATAATGCAAAATGATTATCTTAGAATAGAAGATATGCTGTCTCTTGCTTCACATAAATTATCAATAGTTAAATACGTGGTCTTGAAGTTTTTTTTTTTTTTTCCTTTCTCTGTTTTGATCATCTCATTTGGACTTGGACTCGGTCTTGACTTGGACTCGATAGTCCTGGTCTTGGACTTGCATCTAAACACACAATTATGTTGAGAATTTTTAAGCTTTTTATATACCTGTTGTTTTCTCATGCAAAAGCGATTGATTGGTCATTGGAAATAAATGAATTAGAAATATGTAGCGCTCAGTGTCCCACTCTATCAGATGAGTGTTTGTGGATAATGGCACACAAACAGCACAGAAAACTCAATCTCTGTAATGCACTCCACGTGTCTCATTCTGCCTTCTTTTGGAAATTAGAATTTTAAGACAAACTTCCTAATTAATCATTAAAATATGATATTTACAAAATATTACACAGGTGAATAACTCAAAAACAATGCTATTTAATAAGCTCAGGTCAGGTGAACTCTCCAAAGTTCAAAACAGAAGTCTTTATTTTTAATAATAAAGTTGAAAGATTCTTGCGTGATCTGCTAATGCATGCGCACTGAGAGATTTCTAAAGCCATTTTAATAGGTTACAGCAAAACCAGCAGTACAAACAACACACAGGTTAATGACAGGCTGCTCTGCTGATTTAAGGCGCGAGCGCAGTGTGAGGTGCGTTCACGAGCGTCTGCTTCCTGCAGCCTCAGGATCTCAAAAACTCACAGAAGCTACTCCATACTTTATTCTACTTTCTTAACATCAATCTTAAAGGGCTAGTTCACCCAAAAATGAAAATTCTGTCATTAATTACTCACTCTCGTTCCAAACCTGTAAAACTTTTTGTGCGCAAAGAAACAAAAATAATGGCTTTATTCAACAATTCTTCTCCTCTGAGTTACGTCTTCTGCCAGTTTAGAAAGTATCACAACACATACGCATGCTTTCCGCTAAGCGTAAACAACGCTGATTACATCAAATACGCTCTTGGATACTCTCCAAAATGGCGGAAGACGTAACTCAGAGGAAAAGAATTGTTGAATAAATTCTGTTATTTTTGTTTTCTTTGCACACAAAAAGTACTCTTGTAGCTTCACAAAACTGAAGTGGAGTCACTGATGTCACATGGACTGTTTTACTGATGTATTTACTACGTTTCTGGACCTGGGAACACTACAGCTGGGTCAGAGAGCTCTCACATTTCATCAAAAATATCTTAATTTGTGTTCAGAAGAAGAACTAAGGTCTTACGGATTTGGACATGAGGGTGAGTAATTAATGACAGAATTTTCATTTTTGGGTGAACTAGCTCTTTACTGAATGAAACACAGTGAAGTGGGTAATTTAAGCGCTGTCTGGCGTTTCGGCCGCGGGGTAAGTGTGTCGCAGCGGGTCGTAGAGTTCAGAGCGGTAGTTGTAAGGATAAAGATGGCCGTAATAAGGGTGTTTCTTACTGAGGGCCACTGGCTCCGGCTCCAGAGCTTTACTCTTGAGGGGCCGCGGCGGGTGCTCGATCAGGCAGTCGGGGTCCCAGTAAGGGTCGCAGTCGTACTCCATTCCCTTGAAGTCGATGGGGGCCGGCGGAGGGGGCGGGGCCGGGTTGGATTTCTTGGAGGGGGTGGGGCTGGGGGCGGGGCCTTCCAGTCTGCAGGTGGGGTGATATCTAGGGTCACAGAGCACAGGTACAGCTCCGGTTGGCATGTAGACGATGTGCGGCTTGCACAGGGGGTCTTTGCTGTTGCACAGATAGATAACATCAGCCTGTGCGATGGGCGGAGCCACAGGGGCTTTGACGGCAGCTGGAGGTGGAGCTGGGGGCGGAGCCGGCTTGCAGTTCTTGTCTTTGGCAGGATCGCATTTAGGAAGCGGAGGCAGAGCTGGAAGCCCCAGTTTGCTCTGGTAGTACGAGGCATTAGGGCCATAGACCTGCTCCAGATGCCTCATCTGCTGATACAGCATGCGGATCCTGTCGATCTCATACAGCTGCGGGAGAAAAAGAGGCAAGTCAGAGTTTATACATCAGAATCAGATCCAGAAGAGCTTTATTACCGAGTATGTTTACACACGCAAGGAATTTGTCTTGACGACAGGAGCTTCAGTGCAGAAGAAAGTACAGACATAGTGCAGGCATACATAGGAATAACACAGTAGGGATGGAATATAACATTAATATAAGAAAAAAACAATGTACTATATACAGAAATAGAAGTATAGGAAAAAATTTTAATTAAGTAAATGTGCAGATATGTTATTTGCAAAGTGTGCAGTTTACAAGTGTAGAAATTTTGTATTTTGTGTATAAATATGTCAGCTGTGATGGGCGATGTATAGTTATGAAAATTTGAACTGTTCAGGCTGAATATAGCCTGCGGAATACATATACACGTGATAAGGGCTGTCTTACGCCCTCGGTGTGTCCGATGCTGCTGTAGTATCTGTAATACGCCTGGAAGTCTGGGCTTTGTCTGTGCCAGCGTGGATCAGCGCTGCGTCTCGGTCGAGAACCAGACAGGAATTCATTCGCCTTGTTGGAGTCGATACTGACTGAAGCAACATCTAACACACACACACACGAACCCTGAGAAATTTTTCTTCAAGACATATAAACTAATATGTGACCCTGGAGCACAAAAGCATTCATAAGTAGCACAGGTATATTTGTAGCAATAGCCAAAAATACATTGTATGGGTCAAAATTATCCATTTTTCTTTTATGCCAAAAAACATTAGGATATTAAAATCACGTTCCATGAAGATATTTTGTACATTTCCTAGCGTATATCAAAACTTAATTTTTGATTAGTAATATGCATTGCTAAGAACTTCATTTGGACAACTTTAAAGGTGATTTTCTTAATATTTAGATTTTTCTGCACCCTCAGATTCCAGATTTTCAGATAGTTGTATCTCAGCCAAATATTGTCCTATCCTAACAAAGCATACATCAATGGAAAGATTATTTATTCAGCTTTCAGATGATGTATGAATCTCAATTTCAAAAAATTGACCCTTATGACTGGTTTTGTGGTCCAGGGTCACATATTAGATCCTTTCAGTGAGTACAGAGATGTTCACCTTCCTGTTTGAGGATATTCATCAGGGATTTTGCCTCGAGCTGACCTTGAGTAAAACATTTTAACACAATTTACCTTCAAGATAAGTGACAAAATATACAAAAATATGGACACAATTGCTTATACTGCTGAGAAATATACAGCACATGAAGGTGAATGGAATGAAAGCTCACATGGCAGCAGCAGCAGAAGGAACGCAGACAGCAGCCTCACCGCAGACATCATGACCTCTGACCTACAGACATACAGTATAATGTTTCTCAACATATCCAGCACAACAATGTCATGAAAGGCTCATTCAGCTGTAGGTTACTAAAACACTCTCTAAGTGTTCCTGAAGCAGAGTAAGCGTTAAGAGTAGCAGTGTTCACTCACCTCTCTCCAGCGATGCCTCTTTCCATCTCTGAGCACACACAGGTGTTTTTATACTCGTGCTCCGCTGCTCTTCTGTCAATCACTCGCGCTCAGCTCCACCATTGGTCAGATCAGTGGAAAGCCACGCCCCCTGCTGCGGGCTCAGTAAAGAGTCAAACGTCAAGCTACAGTGTGCTTTTCCTCAAATAAAACTGAACAAATAACATAGATAGTTTGACATTTAAAACACTCAAACTGGCGGCTTTCATCAGCAGAGTCGCGTGTGAGCGGATTATTATCGGTTTAGTTAAAAACAGATGTTTTCCACCGAGCTGAAACTTTAAAAGCTGCTAATAAAACTGTTTTGCAGACGTGACACATTCCTGAAACTTCCATCCGCTTTTATCGCTCTTATTTTCATCCTGAGGAAAAAGATCTCAAACACATCTTCACCTGCTCACATGCAATTTAAGAAACACTTCTGAAGCGAAACTCCATGAATCTTATGGAGAAAAGACAAATGGTGAAGAAATGAAGAATGCAGAAATGGGCTAATATTAGGTGTAGCTGTTGGCCTGTTTTGTGCTGTTCCACAAGACAAGTTTAATGGTCCATAAAAATGAATGGTAAAGTAAAAACTGTTCAAAATTTGAATTTTGTTAGCGCAGTAGACTTAGTATGAAACCATCATGTCCTCTTTAAAGTATCCAATAATAAACGCCATGGAAAGAGATGATGGGTAATAAGTGGCTGATATGATCAAATATGGCGAGTTGAAGTGTCCAATAGAAGTTATTTCATTAGAGCAGTGTTTACTTTAACGCCCTGAAAGGAAATAATTTCAATAATGAACATGTTTTAATTTTTTTTTTTTTACTTTTTTTTTTTACTTTAGAGAGGGCTTCGGCAGCACCTTTTATTTTAAAAACTACATTTCAACAAAATAGCATTATACCACAGACTGTCATTTGTAAGCATTTATCTTAAATTTTGTTAATACAGTAGTGAGTTTCTGATGCTGCACATCAGAGAAAGCTGAAATTGCTGCGTGTGTGTGTGTGTGTATCTGTGTGTGTGTATCTGTGTGTGTGTGTGTGTGTGTGTGTGTGTATCTGTGTGTGTGTATCTGTGTGTGTGTGTGTGTGTGTGTGTGTGTGTGTGTATCTGTGTGTGTGTGTGTGTGTGTATCTGTGTGTGTGTGTGTGTGTGTGTGTGTGTGTATCTGTGTGTGTGTGTGTGTGTGTGTGTGTGTGTGTGCGCGTTTTTGTGACAAATGAGGACATAAATTTGTATAATGACACAGGTAAGACATAGGTATTACAAGGTGAAGGTGACTTTTCAGGACATTACCTCATGTCCCCACTTTTCAAAACGCTTATAAATCATACAGAGTGAGTTTTTTGGGGGGGAAAGTAGAAATGCACAGTCTCCTGTGAGAGTAAAGTTTAGGTGTAGGGTTGGTGTAGGGCAATAGCATATACAGTTTGTACAGTATAAAAACCATTATGCCTATGGGATGTCCCCACTTTTCACAAAAACAAACATGTGTGTGTGTGTGTGTGTGTGTGTGAGTGTAATTAATAATTGTGTAAATATCACAGTTATGTTTCAGTGCCGACGAAATTAATAAATAACATGCCCTAATAAAAGAAAAATACAGTGTATTACATATTACTTTGAAATGTTATTAGCCTACATATGAATATGAACTGTTATTCAGTTAATACAGAAATATAAGCTAACCCTGAAAAACACTTCCAAAGCATATATTAATTTCAACAATTACTTTATTAAAATCAAAAGTTATATCTGTTAATGTCTAGCGTGGGTGGAGAAGAAGAAGAAGTAGCAAACAGATTAATGTGGGGCCCACATGGGTGAACTCAGGTGGGCTCCCCATGTGGTTCCCAGTTGGGTAATTAATGGGAAATGTGTGCATGGCTCAAAATGGGCTACACATGGGACCCTATTTGTTTAATCAAATATACAAGTGCGAACATAATTAATCCCATATAGGGTGATTACATGGATATATATGCACATATGTGTCTTTAAAATTATTTTTGTTTTTGTTTTGACACTTGGATTACTTAATTTAATCAAAATCTAAAAATTCCTCTCCTTTTTTATTTATTTTTTTTATTTTTTATTTTTTTTTTAACAATCTATGATTCCAACACTCATAAATTTCTATCCAATTTTCCACTGACATTTAGCCAAAAATAAATAAATAAATAAATATTAAAAATAAATTTAATTTTAAATTTCTCTATTAAAAATTGAATAGGCTCGGTGCACAAGATGGCGCCGGTGACGCGAGTGTGTGCATACTTACTTTACTGTAAAGGGAACTTCAGACGAAACTTGGCTAGATAGAAATAATTAATGTTTTTCAAATTAAAAAGCGGATAGTGGTATATCAATGACATGAGAAAACATCCTCGCTACATTATTGCGTACCTCTGTGTGGAAATTCATCAAGATAAACGGGGAGATTTCTTATTTCTTCTGTTGATGAGGCTCAACATCAGCGCTTATCAGTCTACAGGAATCTCTTCATTCAAACACAAATCATTCAAACGTGCAATACTGTACATTTTCGTAGAGTTGATTTTGTTCTGACTACTAAGTATAAGATCATAAGGTTTGCGACTGTCAAACGAGACAGAGATTTCTGCATGTATTTTTATTAACTTTGATAATTTATTATTGTATAATAGATATATATTGTATATATATATATATATATATATATATATATATATAATTGTATATATAAATATATAATTTGGTAACATCTGGTAACTGTACAATTTAACATAATATAGTAGGTTGGCATTAATTAAAAGATCGGTGTTTGCATTACCTGTGTGTTTTATTAATATTTATATGTTTTGTGAAAGATCTGTTGCATAAATAATTATCTGTCTATAAGCAGCGCATGTATTTTTACGATTTCTTTTGCATTAATTATCAGATAAAACAAATCTTTAAATGAGTTTTTAAAGATTTTTACAGTCCGTTTTTTTTTTTTTTTTTTTTTTCATTTAAAAAATGTTTCATGCAAAGTTAACTGTGTAAAATATTAAAATATGTTGTGAAAATGATGATGGAACAAACTGATGTATGTGCACAGGAAATGGATATTTATGAAGATCAATCGCAGCCCAAGGCTTAATTACAAGGTAAACATTTCATTTAACAAAAAAAAAAAAAAGTAAGAAAGTATGGTGACACAAAATAAAATGGGGCGATTTTCTAAGTGGATAAAAAATGATAACTATAATGTATGGCGGAAGAGTACTTAGCAGCACTTCGACCTCGGCGCAGTAATATCATCACTCCTGAAAACTCTCCCTCTCCCTCTAACTTACATCAATAGAACCAATATTACTGCGCCGAGGTCGAAGTGCTGTGAAGTGCTCTTCCGCCGTACATTATAGTTATCATTTTTTATCCACTTAGAAAATCGCCCCGTTTTATTTTGTGTCACCACACTTACTCGTGTAACTACTCATGTAACCGTCTTTAAATAGGGAAAACATGGAAGTGTTTGGTAGCTTCTAAATTCATCTCTGTTTGGATCCTAAGGAATGAATGGTGCTAAGCTAAACGCTAGCATAGTGGCGCCTTGCGCTAGAGCGATTAAGTGCACGCACTGAGACGGGAGAGGTACGTATCAACTCATCTAAGTTGAGGGAAAAACATATTGGAATATGGAAAAACGGTGGCGTTTTCCTTTAACAGTATCAAATTGGAGGACAGAGTGTCAGTAATGTATAATAATAAGATTAAACACTCAATTTTCAGTTAAAGGCATTTCATTATTGAATTCAGAGATGTCATTGTCTAGCTCAGTTTAGTTTAAATAGTATCTATGAAATCAAATTGACGATAATCGTTAGAAATTAAGTGTCCCCAACTGAGCAAGCCAGAGGCGACAGCGGCAAGGAACCAAAACTCCCTCTGTGACAGAATGGAGAAAAAAACCTTGGGAGAAACCAGGCTCAGTCGGGGGGCCAGTTCTCCTCTGGCCAGGATATTATTATTTATTTTTTTACTTATTGTTTTAATTAAATTTTAAATGTATAAATGTATTATATTTCTATTTTTATATTGTTGCAATTTCTAACAATAATAGCGTTATGTAGTTAGGTATTTTATTATATTATAGTTATTTTGTTTTGTTTTATTTTAGTTTTATTGTATTTAAGTCGAGGTCTTCACTGGGGATATGTCCCCGGGGCTCATCCAGGTGTCCGGCCTCCGCTGACGATCAGGGTCGCAGACATCATCTCCCGGCGCCGATCCACCATCTGATCCAGACACGGACTGAGAAACAGAATAATAAAGAAACAGACAAATATTAGCGTAGATGCCATTCTTCTTACGATGTAACGAGTACATCGTGTGTTATGAGGAGTGTTCCCGGTTCCGGTTGATCTAATTAATGCAGCCTAACAATCCTTTAACGGATTTGAATAATAGAAGTGTATTAGTGTGTTATGTGTAAGCCAGGTTAAAGAGATGTGTCTTTAATCTAGATTTAAACTGACAGAGTGTGTCTGCCTCCCGAACAGTGTTAGGTAGATTGTTCCAGAGTTTGGGTGCTAAATAGGAAAAGGATCTGCCGCCTGCAGTCGATTTTGATATTCTAGGTATTATCAAATGGCCAGAGTTTTGAGAACGCAGCAGACGTGGAGGACTATAATGTGATAAGAGCTCGCTCAAGTACTGAGGAGCTAAGCCATTCAGGGCTTTATAAGTAATTAACAAGATTTTAAAATCTATCCGATGTTTGATAGGGAGCCAGTGCAGTGTTGACAGAACCGGGCTAATATGGTCATACTTCCTGGTTCTAGTAAGGACTCTAGCTGCTGCATTTTGGACCAACTGTAGTTTATTGATCAAGCGTGCAGAACAACCACCCAGTAAAGCATTACAATAGTCTAACCTTGAGGTCATAAACACATGAATTAGCATTTCTTCATTTGACATTGAGAGCATAGGTCGCAATTTAGATATGTTTTTGAGATGGAAAAACGCAGTTTTACAGATACTAGAAACATGGCTTTCAAATGAAAGATTGCTATCAAACAGCACACCTAGGTTCCTAACTGATGAAGAAGAATTGACAGAGCAGCCGTCAAGTGTTAGATAGTGTTCTAGGTTATTACATGTGGGGTTTTTAGGTCCGATAATTAACACCTGTTTTTTCAGAATTTAGCAGTAAGAAGTTACTCGTCATCCAGTTTTTTATATCGACTATGCATTCCGTTAGTTTCTCAATTTGGTGTGTTTCACCGGGCCGTGAAGAAATATAGAGCTGAGTATCATCAGCATAACAGTGAAAGCTAACACCATGTCTCCTGATAATATCTCCGAGGGGTAACATGTAAAGCGTGAAAAGTAATGGCCCTAGTACTGAGCCTTGAGGTACTCCATACTGCACTTGTGATCGATATGATACCTCTTCATTTACTGCTACGAACTGATGGCGGTCAGATACGTACGATTTGAACCAAGTTGGGGTTTTTTAATGAGAAGCTTAATAACAACCAATTTGAAGGTTTTGGGGACATATCCTAATGACAATGATGAATTAATAATAGCCAAAAGAGGATCTATGACTTCTGGAAGCAGCTTATTACTGTGAAGCTGCTTTGAATCTGTATTGTAATTAGCGCTGTAGAAATAAATACAACTTGAGGGAAGTGTGTTTGTGTGCAGCTGCTGGAGCATCAGGAGGACTTGCGCTCTCTAATGAATGGGATCTTTAAGGGTGTTTTCGTTAATTGTATCGGGACAGAGTTCCTGAAATCCGGGCTGTCTTCATGGAGGAGATGGGGGTGTGGCTCAGAGAAAACCCTGCCTCTTTCCTCAATGACGAGCACCTTAAATATGTGGGCTGGATGCTGCACGACAAGGTGCGATCAGCAAAAAAACTGCTCTGATAATCAGATCCATATATACAAACCAATCTGCAGCACTGATATATGATCGATCATGCACGTGTGTGTGTGTGTGTGTGTGTGTGTGTGTGTGTGTGTGTATGTGTTTCAGCAAGCTGCCGTGAGACTGCAGTGTGTGTTGACTTTTCAGAAACGTTTGTCATTCTGCATTTCAAACGTCAACGTGTATGTCGAGAAGGATTTCATCAGCCGGTTAGAGCTCTTCACCAGCCGCTTTAAGGTGAACACAAACACACAGATGGGCTTGTTGAACACCGAGAGATCTCTGCAACAGCTGATGAAATTCAGTACAGATCTGTCCATATGTGCAGATGCACTGTACTAGTTACTGCAGTAACTAATGCTGCACATACAGTGAGAGTCGCATCTCGTGTCAGACATCTCACGTATGAACTCATGTTTGAAGATGCTGTGTCAAAGTCAATAGAACATCAACTTAAAAAATAAATGGTACATGCAATACATATTGATTCAGCAGGTAAATATTGTTGTAATATTGTTCAGGAGGTCTGAAGGCATTTCCAGCCATATTTGTTTTCTTGCAAAAAGAAAAAGTCTTTCAGTGAAAGTTAAAATGATTCACTATAATGTAGCTCCAGAAAGTCATTTTGGAAGCTGGAAAATTATGTAAATGTAAAACATCACGGTTAGTAGCTGCATTCCTACTGATTCTTCCCAAACTTTCATAATTCATCATGTAGTTTGACAGCCTCATATAGCAGCTGTATAACATTAATCAGCAGATTTTGCTTTGTAGAATACATTACAGAAAACTACATTTACACTCACAAGGCATAAAAAATGGATATACAAGATCAAACAGTGTCAGATTTTCAGTGGTTTCACAGCAGACACGCTCTCATACTGACTCCAGGTCAACGGCTCATCCTCATTTCAAACCCTAAATGTGAAGTGGTGTATAATTGTATTAATTCGGGAGAAGCCGATTAGTCACCAGAAGAGACGGACGGCAGCGCGTAAGTGTTGTTGTAATACTTGTTGGTAGATCTGTTGTTTAAATTATTTACTTGCTGCTAGGAAGGAATACTTCGTTTCCTACCTATTTCTATTCTGCTTTTTCGTTGAGGTGGATATTTTTGATTGCACTTACTGGTAATTATAATAATTTGCGCCTCGGCTAAGAAGGAGCCCGTGTCATTTGCATTTGCTCCTTGCGCTAAGTGTTAGTTTCGTCTTGAGCTATTAGCACTCCGTTGGGCTATTGGCTGGGCTAATCAGAAGCCGGCCACAGCTGTTTTCACTCTAGTCTGTTAAACTGTGTATTTATTTGATATCTGTGCGCTGACGCGGAAGCGTCTGCGGAAGCGTCGTTTTCAGCCTCCTGGTGTGAAGACCGACGAGTGTAAAGACGAACGACTTTTTCCTGCGCGACTTTAACCGAGCAACGAACTTAAGTATCATTTCTATCTTCCCTCACACACTCTCCTTTTCTGTCCTCTTCCTTTCCACCTCTATCATGTGTTTCCAAACCATTCCGGTTGTCTCTCAACCACGCTCTAACATCACACGCAGACGGCAACGTAATCCTGCTAACCTGCGCCCTATCTCTACATCTTCTACCGCACCTCTTTCTTTCTCTGTGGGTCTCTGGAACTGTCAGTCAGCGGTCAACAAAGCTGACTTCATTTCTGCTTTTTCTTTACAATCCACACTCAGCATCTTGGGCTTGACTGAGACCTGGATTCGTCCAGAAGACTCAGCAACCCCAGCCGCTCTCTCTAACAATTTCTCTTTCTCTCACACCCCACGTCAAGTTGGCCGGGGTGGGGGTACTGGACTGCTCATTTCAAAGAATTGGACATACTCAACCCACTCTCCCCTATGCAATTACAACTCATTTGAATGTCATGCGATTACTGTAACAGCTCCTATAAAACTCCAGATTGTGGTAATTTACCGTCCCCCTGGCCAAATTCTAGCCACCTTCCTAGAGGAGCTGGACGGGCTGCTGTCCTCTTTCATGGAGGTTGGCACTCCACTCTTAGTCTTTGGCGATTTCAACATTCATCTAGACAAGCCTTATGCTACAGACTTCCATTCACTCCTAGCTTCATTTGATCTCAAACGCCTTACCACTTCTAGCACGCACAAATCAGGCAACCAACTTGATTTAATTTACACACACAATTGCACTGCAGATAACATTCTGGTGCAACCACTACATATCTCTGACCATTTCTTCATTTCTTTTACATTACTTTTTGATACCCATGTGCCATCAACCCCCTTACCGGTTACTTTTAGACGAAACCTACGCTCCCTTTCTCCCTCACATCTGTCCTCTGTAGTATCCTCCTCTCTTCCCTCACCTACCCATTTCTCATCTCTGGATGTGAATGCAGCTACTGACACTCTGTGCCAGACCTTAACCTCTTGTCTTGACGACATTTGTCCTCTCTCCTCCAGCCCAGCACGGGTTGCCCCTTCTAACCCCTGGTTATCCGAGGTTCTTCGTGAACATCGGACCGAACTCAGAGCGGCAGAGAGAAAATGGCGCAAATCAAACGATCCGTCGGACCTGAGTAGGTATCAGTCCTTGCTCTCATCTTTCTCTGCTGAAGTCCACTCTGCCAAATCCTCACATTTCCACGACAAGATCAACAGCGCTCCAGACATGCGTAACCTCTTCAGAACATTTAATTCTCTCCTCTGTCCCCCTCCACCACCTCCCACCACTTCTATAACAGCTGATGACTTTGCCACTTTTTTTACAGGCAAAACTAGAACAATCAGTAGTCAGTTCTCTCCTCCACACACACACGACCTCCAACCAACCACATCCACTGCTAAAACTCCCATCTTCTCCTTCTGTCCACTCACTGAGGCAGAGGTATCCAAACTTCTCCTCTCCAGCCATCCTACAACATGTCCTCTAGACCCAATCCCATCACACCTTCTCCAAGCAATCTCTCCCACACTCTTACCAGCACTCACACACATCATCAACACATCTCTCCTCACAGGCATTTTCCCCACTGCGTTCAAGCAGGCTCGGGTAACCCCACTGCTCAAGAAACCTACATTAAACACTTCTCTTACTGAAAACTACAGACCTGTCTCTCTCCTTCCATTCATAGTGAAAACACTCGAACGAGTTGTCTTCAACCAGGTCTCATTGTTTCTTTCACAGAACAACAAACTGGATGCTAAACAGTCAGGTTTCAGGAGTGGCCATTCAACTGAGACGGCGCTACTCTCAGTCACTGAAGCCCTGCGAATTGCAAAAGCAGACTCCAAATCATCAGTCCTCATTCTGCTGGATCTATCTGCTGCGTTTGACACTGTTAATCATCAGATCCTCCTGTCTACCCTCTCATCTCTGGGCATCACTGGGATTCCACTTTGCTGGTTTGAATCCTATCTCACTGGTAGGTCTTTCAGGGTGGCCTGGGGAGGAGAGGTATCCAAAGCACATCAACTGGTCACTGGGGTTCCTCAGGGATCGGTTCTTGGACCCCTCCTCTTCTCCACATACATGACATCACTGGGTCCCATCATACAGGCACATGGCTTCTCCTACCATTGCTACGCTGATGACACACAGCTCTATCTCTCTTTTCAACTAGATGATCCAACAGTAGCTGCACGGATCTCAGGCTGCCTGGCGGACATCTCGGCATGGATGAAAGAACATCACCTACAGCTCAACCTGGCAAAGACTGAGCTTCTTGT
>CM077247.1:10000-185000 GCA_039654775.1 Spinibarbus caldwelli | reverse complement strand
GTTTGTCATTCTGCATTTCAAACCGTGCATAAAACTCATTGAGTGTATCTGGGAGGGATGTGTCATCATCACAGGCCTGTGGCAGGGGCTTGTAGTCTGTGATGGTCTGAATAGCTTGCCACAGACTCCGTGTCCTTGCTGTCAGTAAAGTGATTATTGATTTTTTGTGCATATAACCGTTTTGCTTTCTTGATGCCACGGGACAGGTTGGCTCTTGCTGTTTTGAGGACTGCTTTGTCTCCCGATCTGAATGCGTCATCATGGGTCTTTAGCAACCCACGAACCTCTGCTGTCACCCATGGCTTCTGGTTAGCACGTGTGGTGATGTTCTTGGTGACTGTCACATCATCAATGCACTTTTTGATGTAAGCAGTCACAGTTTCAGTGTACTCTTGCAGGTCTGTGTGGTTCTTGTAGGTGGCTGCCTCTTTAAACATGTTCCAGTTTGTGTCCTGGAAGCAGTCCTGTAGTGCTGAGGTAGCATTGTCTGGCCATACAGTGATCTGCTTTTGGACCAGTTTGGCAAGTTTGAGAAGTGGTTTGTATGCTGGAATTAGCATAACAGAGATGTGGTCCGAGTACCCGAGATGGGGGCGGGGTGCAGCTTTGTACGCTTTTTTTTTCTGTTGTATAAACCAAGTCCAATGTGTTGTTTTCTCTTGTTGCAAAGTTCACGGGTTGGTAGAACTTTGGCAAAACTGTCTTTAAGTTTGCATGATTAAAGTCACAGGATATTATGAAAAAGCCATCAGGGTTGTTTGTTTGTTGCTCGCTGATAGCGCTGTATAGTTTGCGAAGCACGTCCTTAGCGTTTGCACGAGGGGGTATATACACAGCAACGATAACAATGGCCGTGAACTCCCTCGGCAGATAGAACGGTCGGCACTTCCCAATTATAAACTCCACCAGCGACGAGCAGTGTTTTGACACTAACACAGCGTTGTTGCACCATTCTTTGTTAATATACACACACAAGCCGCCACCGCGAGTCTTACCAGACAGTGCTGTGTCTCTGTCCGCTCGATAGCAGGTTAGCCCGTGCAGCTGAATGGCGGAGTATGGGATGTTGTTGTTTAGCCACGTTTCGGTAAAAACAAACATGCAGCACTCCCTTATTTCACGCTGTGTAGTCCGACAGAGCCGAATTAGGTTCAGTTTGTTTTCTAGTGAGCGTACATTTGACAGCAAGATTGTTGGAAGAGCTGGTCTTGTGGGGTTAGCCTTTAGCCTATCTCGTATGCCTCCGTGCTTGCCGCATTTGCATCCCCTCTCACACCACTTGCAGCACCTCCTTGTGCGGGTAGCAGCAGTAGGCAAGTCCGCGGTCTCAGGGTCTGGCTTCCGCAGTAAACAAAGGCCTCTTAACTTCTCAGTAGTCACTGGTGATGGGTGATAGTTACATGCACTACCGATTTCCAGAAGACGCTGGCGATCATAGACATGTTGCAGTGTAGTTTTCTAATGTTTCTGTTGTTTTTCCTCTGGTTTTGAGGACGAGGAGACAAGACTAACTGACATTAAAACATCATTTTTGGGACCCGGAGCAGCCGCTGCGTCTGACCGCGCCATCTTGGATCAGGTGTGTGTGTGTCTGTCTGATCAGGTGATCAGGTGTTCTGTGTGTGATCTGTGTGTGATCAGGTGTGTGTGTGTCTGTCTCTGTGTGTGTGTGTGTGTGTGTGTGTGTGTGTGTGTGTGATGGCGGCAGGTTGCAGGCCACTTGCTGGTGCAGGTGAACGCCAAAAGGTTGTTTGTTAAAACTAAACAACCACACCCGTTGTAATTGCCATCGTTAATGCAATAGGTGCAGATAATATGCTTTGGCAACTATTATTGCAGACACACACACTTGACAATTTATTTAAATCCACTTAAAAGAAATACTCTACAGGGACATAAATATTACAGATGCAGTTAAATACATATACAAAAAAAAAATCATAGACCAGTGGCATATAATAGATCTTCACAATATTAAGCATATCACTCAGTTGTTATGGGTATAAATAACAACGTCTCCGCCATATATGACGGCTACCTATGATAGCAGACAAAGCACAGTACTTTGCTAACCATTTAGCCCTCTTTTTGGGCATCCCAAGTTGTTGAAGCCCTTTTACAACCAACCTGTGTGTATGTCCTAAACTGCCAAATATGAAAACCAATAATCGACTCTGATAACCTATCTCTGAAATAATATTTAGGAGTGGTTGGTATTTAATGACTTTAGTCATAAAAGCTTCCTCCATACTAGAATCAAAGGTACATGCCACCTCCAAAACAAACACCTCTCTACACTCCTCATTAATCACAACAACATCTGGTGTATTAGCAGACAGATGAGAAAAAATTCCAGAATTATTATTGAGATCCTGAAACATATATGGTGTTACACAAGAATGTTTGTATATTCTTACTACAGGTGATAAATGATTTGATATAGCTTTCACTATCAAGTCCACTATTCTGTCGTGGCGTGCTATGTACATTCCCTTGTAAGCATGGCAGCCATTTAAGATATGTGGCAATGTTTCAGTGATCTGTTCTGTAGTATGGTGCAAACAGTGAGGAACCTGAGTTGTAGGAAACCAGATAGACAGATTGAGTCTGGTAGGGAGAACTTGTAATCTGGCTTTTACTGTAAAAATAACAATGTCTTCACTGAGTGCAGTATTCTTCAGAAATGAATGTGAAACAGAATGATCAGCAGAAGGAAGACATGCAAGTTTTCCCTGAAGTTTCAGTCCAGTCCAGTGTTGTTTTTGCTGGTATTGATGTAATTCCAGGAGAGTTCGCCGGGCACCCGCAGATGTTAACGGGTGGCTATCACCACCGTATGTGACTGTTGCCCTGACATAGGTCAGGGGGTCAGTGATGATATCCTCCGAGACTCTCACACTCTCAGAGTCAAACCTCACCCACTCCAAAGATACTCCAGTTCGAACACAGAGGTCATTCAGGTCCGGCCAGTCTGACCCGACACCAAAACCAGCAGAATGAGTATCCAGTTTCCCGCTGGGTTTCCTTTTGAAGCCAAGGAAGTGAGGCTCTGACTCCCTGGCCAGCGGCACCTTGCGTCTCCTTAGATCCAAGAACAGGGAGGATCGAGCCAGCTCCCTAACATCTTTATCATCATTATTCAGCATATTCAGAAGATGGGAAATCCGCATGCTGGTATAGATCCATGTCACGTTTGGTACCCCCAACCCTCCTTCCCATTGAGGATAAAAAATAACATCACGAGTGCTGTGTGTATTAAGTCCAAACCACTTTCGCACTAAGTTCACTGTTTTATTATCCATTTCGCTCAGCACTTTCTGTTGGATATGAACGTTGGAGAACAGATGTTGTACTTTAGACAGTGCCACTTGTCTAATAGCCTCCAGCTTCATAATCAGTGGCAGTGGACATTTATCAATCAGGTCCAGCTTAGATGTAAACTCTGAAACAATGATGTTTACTTGTGTTGTGTCTGTCTCTCTCTCTGTGTAGCTGTTTTTCTATTCAGGTGGGGACTTAAACCTGAATACACACAGACTCATGGGAACTTGTGTCACGGTGGGGACCTAAATTGAGGTCCCCACGGGTAAAGAAGCTTATAAATCACACAGAATGAAGTTTTTTGAAAATCAAAAAAGGCAAAAAGTCTCTTGTGAGGGCTAAGTTTAGGTGTAGGGTTGGTGTAGAGCAACAGAATATACAGTCTGTACAGTAGAAAAACCATTACGCCTATGAATGTCCCCACAAGGATAGTGAAACAAGTGTGTGTGTCTCTCTGTCTCTGTGTGTGTGTGTGTGTCTGTCTCTCTCTCTGTGTCTGTGTGTGTGTGTGTGTGTGTCTGTCTCTCTGTGTGTGTGTGTGTGTCTGTCTCTCTCTCTGTGTCTGTCTCTGTGTGTGTGTGTGTGTGTGTGTGTGTGTCAGTATCATGAGCATGCTGCGTATCTGGTTGATAGTCTGTGGGATGTTGCGGGGGTGGAGCTAAAAGACTGGGAACTGATGATATCACTGCTGCTGCAGGAAAGTGGTGAGTGTGTCTAATCAGAGAGACTTCTGTGATTTTCTGAGCACTTTATGCAAACGCAGGTGTGTGCGTGTGTTTGTTTTCCTGTGTGTGTGTTTGTTTGTTTGTGTGTGTGTTTTTGTGTGTGTGTGTTTTTTCCTCTGTGTGTGTGTGTGTGTATGTGTGTGTTTTCCTCTGTATGTGTGTGTGTGTGTGTGTTTTCCTCTGTGTGTGAGTGTGTGTGTGTGTGTTTGTTTGTGTGTGTTTTTCTCTGTGTGTGTTTGTGTGTGTGTTTTCCTCTGTGTGTGTGTTTTTCTCTGTGTGTGTTTGTGTGTTTCTCTCTCTCTCTGTGTGTGTTTGTGTGTGTGTGTTTGTTTGTTTGTGTGTGTGTGTTTTCTTCTGTGTGTGTGTGTGTGTGTTTGTTTGTTTGTGTTTGTGTTTTCTTCTGTGTGTGTATTTGTTTGTGTGTGTGTGTTTTCCTCTGTGTGTGTTTGTGTGTCTGTTTGTGTGTGTGTTTTCCTCTGTGTGTGTGTGAGCGAGTGAGTGAGTGTTGTAGGTGTGGAGGATGAGCTGGAGAGCGCTCTGATTGACATCATGATGTGTGCGGTCAGACAGGCGGCTGAGGCCACGCCCCCCAGCTCTCGCACTCAGAGGAAGGTGAGACACCATCAGACAGACTTCAGCTGAACTGAATCTCTGCATGACTTACTGAGCCGAACTGCTGATGTTCAGTACTGGATTATGAGTGTGAGCTTGCTTTTGTCACGACAGTTCAACAAGACGTTTATTGTAGGGCTGCAACTTAAAGGGTTACTCCACCCCAAAATGAAAATTTTGTCATTAATTACTTACCCCCATGTCGTTCCAAACCCGTAAAAGCTTCGTTCGTCTTCGGAACACAATTTAATATATTTTAGATGCAAACCGGGAGGCTTGTGACTGTCCCATTGACTGCCAAGTAATTACCACTGTCGAGGCACAGAAAATATGAAAAACATCGTCAGGATAGTCCATCTGCCATCAGTGGTTCAATCTGAATTTTATGAAGCGACGAGAATACTTTTTGTACGAAAAGAAAATAAAAATAACGACTTTATTTAACAATTCGTCTCCTCTCTGTCTCTCTGTGTCAGCGTATCGCCATTTTGGAGATTATCCACTGAACACAAGCAGCGTACGCTCTTCTGTATCAGCCACAACACAAGGGTACGCTATTTTTGTTCAAATCAAAGGATAAATACATGTAGAATACGTATCCTTGTGTTGTGGCTGATACAGAAGAGCGTACGCTGCTTGTGTTCAGTGGATAATCTCCAAAATGGTGATGAGTTCTCTGCAGACGTCGGGAAAGTGAGCTGTCTGCTCAGAGCGCCGCTATTTTTCCAGCTGGAGGTTTACGGCATGTCGGGACGCCTGGAGAAAGTACAAGCTGTCTCAGGTGTGTGACATCACGCTGAAGCACCGCGAGGAGTGTGTGTTAGAGGCTTGTGTGCGTGTGTTGTGCGCGCTGTACAGTGATTGTTTCAGCTTCTGTGGCCGAGCCGAGAGAGCCATTAGTCAGTTGCTGGATTCAATCATGGAGAAATTCACCTCAAACCTCGCTGAGATCCTGCAGGTACACAAACACACCTGAGTCTGAAGCAGCATCACAGACGGCAGCGCCTGCACTCTCAACACTTCACAGCTTTATTATACGGCGTGTTCCTTTATTTGATGGAGCTAGTCCAGTCCTACGCAATAACACTGCCTCGACCAATCAAAACAGATCTGACAGAAAATGACTTCTTCAGCTATAATGAATTTAAGAGATGTTTTTCTATGACTGAATTTGACCAAAAGGAGTATTTGCCATATTTAACTCACTTCTTGAAACCAAAACTATAGCTGAGCTGTGTGTGTGTTCTTCAGGGATCGGCTGATGAAGATGATATGTCAAGTCAAGTCACCTTTATTTATATAGCGCTTTTAACAATACAGATTGTGTCAAAGCACTTAACAGTATCAAATTGGAGGATAGAGTGTCAGTAATGTATAATAATAAGATTAAACACTCAATTTTCAGTTAAAGGCATTTCATTATTGAATTCAGAGATGTCATTGTCTAGCTCAGTTTAGTTTAAATAGTATCTATGAAATCAAATTGACGATAATCGTTAGAAATTAAGTGTCCCCAACTGAGCAAGCCAGAGGCGACAGCGGCAAGGAACCAAAACTCCCTCTGTGACAGAATGGAGAAAAAAACCTTGGGAGAAACCAGGCTCAGTCGAGGGGCCAGTTCTCCTCTGACCAGACGAAAGCCGTAGTTCAATTCCAACTGCAGTCATGTCAGATTGTGCAAACGGCTTATCTGATTCCCATGGTCTTGTCCCAATGGGGAATTTTAATTTATAATTTAATGTATTTGTTATATTTGTGTTTTATTCATTATTTGAAGTTTTTCATTTATATGATTTATTCATTTGCTATAATTGTAATGTATAGTTTAATGCAATTTATTGTTTCACGGTCTATTTTTATAATATATATTTATTTGTTTATTATAATTTTAATTTATAGTTTAGTTCATTTAATATATTTCTGTTGTGTGTATATATATTATACTATTTATTATTTTAAAATATATTTATTAATTTTTCATATTTATATACAGTATTATTGTTTTAATTAAAATTTTTAATGTATAAATGTATTATATTTCTATTTTTATATTGTTGTAATTTCTAACAATAATAGTATTATGTAGTTAGGTATTTTATTATATTTTTAGTTATTTTGTTTTATTTTAGTTTTATTGTATTTAAGTCGAGATATGGGGTTTTGAACCAGTGGAGTGTATTGAAAATGTTCAGGAATCTTTTTGTAAAAAAAACGTGTATCAGTATAAGTGTGAGCAATGTGGCTGTCTTGGGTGATTTGGGTAGATTTGTATTGTCCACTTCTTATATGAAAAGATGTATCATGTATTGGATAAAACTAGTGTCTATGTCTAATCGGGAAGTCGTGGCCTAATGGTTAGAGAGTCGGACTCGTAACCTAAAGGTTGCGGGTTCGAGTCTCGGGCCGGCAGGAATTGTAGGTGGGGGGAGCGAGTGTACAGTGCTCTCTCCACCCTCAATACCACGACTGAGGTGCCCTTGAGCAAGGCACCGAACCCCCAACTGCTCCCCGGGCGCCGCAGCATAAAAATGGCTGCCCACTGCTCCGGGTGTGTGTTCACGGTGTGTGTGTGTTCACTGCTGTGTGTGTGCACTTTGGATGGGTTAATTGCAGAGCACAAATTCCGAGTATGGGTCACCATACTTGGCCACATGTCGCTTCACTTCACTTCACTTCACTTTAATCATTGTTACCCAAAATAATGTTATAATATGCCTTTTCAATTCGATGAAGTAGGTAGAAAAACATGGGTTACTTGTATTAGAGTTCTGCTGTACTTTTATGGTTTTTCTAGTGCCTGGGAGGCTCAAAGTGAAGGTGATATAAGAACATTTACAGCTATTCTTAACCAACGACTGAAAGAAAAAGCACATGGTATACATCAGTTTTGGAAAATAATAAGTTAAATATATATTCACAATGCAAGTCGTCTTTGATACAAGAGAACTACATTGCGTCTGTGTATAACGATCATTGTTCCTTTTCAGATGTTCAGGTCATAATCTTGCTATAGAAACAGGCAGATGGAGTAATACACCGATGGCAGAGAGAATCAGTAGTTATTGTAAGTTAACATCAAATATTTCTGTGATAGAAAATGAGAAGCATTTTTTTGTATGATTGCTCCTTGTATGAGGATTTATGTAAGAAATACTTTGGTGATCTTGTTCTTGTTGGTGATGTTTGTATTGATGTGTAAAGTGTTTGTGATTCGGGGTATGCATGGAGATTGGCATTGTATGTATATCATGGAATGAAGAAAGGGTTTTCTGCCATTAATTATGATTTTGTGGAACTATGGGCCGAGCCATGTATTCCTGGAATAAATTTGAAACTGAAACTGAAACTTATATGTACAAAATACACTGCAGAGAGCGACAGTAAACAGAAAAGCTGTCAGATCATTGGCGGGAATCTGGTTTGATTCAGTATACTCGGCCTTTCAGATCTTTGTTTTGGAGTATTATTAGACAAACTGATGCAGATTTTCCCGCGGCTCGCGGCGGATGTTTTGAGCTGCTCTCCTCTTTGTCATGACGTCATAAACCGGACTGTTTTGCCGCCGTTTCAAAGCGCAGATGTCATTGGTCAATCTGCCCACGTGACACGCTACGTTTGGAAGATTCTCGCGCCACATGCAGAGCCCCGCCCTCGCGCACTCGAAGGCTCGCTCTGATTGGTGGAGAGCACCAGCAGACTCGCGCCAGTTTTTGCAGCTGCTCTCCAGATCGCGCTGCAGCTTCAGTCAGGAAAGCGTTTCCTGGGTGAAATATTCACGAATTTGTTTTAGAAACGTGACTATTTCACACTTCTGAGATAAAATGGCACCAAAGGATTATCTGGCAGAGAAGGGTGAGTTGGGGAGTTCAGTTCTAGCGCACGATGAACATTGTTTTTGTTAACTTTTCTCAGTTCTGTTTCTGAGGCGATACGCATCAAAGTCCGATGAACTGAAACTTCAAAACACACGAATCATTATATTTGGTATCTGAACTCCAGCAGGAAGTTACAGCAGACTCGATGTGATATATGTGGTGCTTTACTGCGATATGGCGTTTGTTTCGTTATTCTTGTCGTTTCTATCTTATTTTATTGTCGCTCGCGGGAGTTGCGCGCGCTTGAGATGAAGTTCCCGGATGAAGTTTCGGAACAAAGAGCGGCGGCGCGCAGAGAGCACGTGCTTGGCTTCAGACGCACGCGCTTATTTTCAGTCGAAAGTTTAACAAATCCGTCCAGAATCATGCGTCTCTGTTTATTCAGATCGGTCAGTGCTGTAGTGATCGCCAGATGTCGCGTTACATCTCAGCGCGGAAGTTTCGTTCTGGAGGGACTAGTTTATGAAGCGCGGAGTGATCGCGGCTGCATTGCGGCTTTAGAGCCATGTGCTTCTTTGTTTACAAAAAGAGCAGTCATCAAGTGGCGTTACACGCGCGTCATTTATATCGCGAAATGTGCAGCGAGTTGACGCGCGGCTGGAGCAGATGTGGTGTCTCGCATCGAGACGCGATCAGGTTAGTCGACGCGACGCCAGTGCGATGTTTTGCTCGAGTCGATGCGAGGCTGTTTGGACGCGTCGATCATTCGCGCGTAATTGAACTGTATTTATCTCCAGAGGTTTATTCTCTGCTGTACAGCTGCTAGTGAAGTTTGAATGGTGAGCTTTTTGTTTCTGCGTTCGCTCGTTTGTTTACGCTTCCTCCGCGCGCGCTCACGTGACTGATGTTTGCCTCGCGTGACCGCGCGCTCATCTGGAATGGAAACTTTTCTTGCACTTTAACAAACATTTCGTCAGATCTGTGTGTGTGATCGCGGTTTTTCTGCTGTGATTGTTCTTCCAGATAAGTGCAAGCGCTTCCTGCAGGAGTTCTACAGCGAGGATGACTCTGGAAAGAAGGTCTTCAAATACGGCGCTCAGCTGGTGAGATCTGCAGCCTGTTCTCAGGGCTCGAAATTAATTTTTTACTTGGTAGCGCTGGTGCTCACAACGTCAAGAAGTTAGGAGCACCCACTGAATATTAAGGAGCATCACAACTGCCAATTGAGCGGAAGGTCTAGCAACATCCTGATGATTGAAAGCTTCATCAATTGAACCTGATCCTTAATTTTTTGCCACACATCTCTTGTTAGTGATGTATTGATCTTTCATGGCCAATTCTGATATTTTAGAAGCTAGTAAGCTGATTCTGATAGTCGATTTTTAAAATATATATTTTTCTTTTTTTTTCTTTTTTTTAACGAAGAGACAAAAATGAAAAAGAGTACATGAACAAGATGTTTTCCTGCTCTATTACAGGCTTTATCTGTAGCCATTTAAAATTAGAGACAACCACAGCATTTTAATCATGATCCAAACAAAGATGCTGCATACACGAGTAGGGCTGCAACAAACGCTTATTTTGATAGTCAATTAATCTATCGATTTTTAGAACGATTAATCGAATAATCAGATTATTTCAGTGGTTAATCAATAGGCTTTGATTGGTTATTCAGATTTTGCAATTAGTTAAAATATTGAATTATATTCTAACAAATAAATAAAAGGTAATCACTTCAGCTTTTGAAAATCATATGTGACCCTGGACCACAAAACCAGTCTTAAGGGTAAATTTTTTTTGAAATTGAGATTTATGCATCAACTGAAAGCTCAATAAATAAGCTTTGATGTATGGTTTGTTAGGATAGGATAATATTTGGCTGAGATACAACTATTTGAAAATCTAGAATCTGAGGGTGCAAAAAAATCAAAATATTGAGAAAATCTCCTTTAAAGTTGTCCAAATGAAGTTGCGTATTGCTAATCAAAAATAAGCTTCAGTGGAATGTGATATTTACTTAATATCCTAATGATTTTTGGCATAAAAGAAATATTTATCATTTTGACCTATACAATGTATTGTTGGCTATTGCTACAAATATACCTGTGCTACTTATGACTTAATTTTGTGCTCCAGTGTCACATATGTAATTAATTAAAATTTACACAATAAATTGCTAACACTTTAAAATAAAGTTTCATTAGTTAACATTGGTTAACATGATCTAATAATGAACAATACTTCTACAGCATTTATTCATCCTAGTTAATGTTAATTTCAGCATTTACTAATGCATTATTAAAATCACAAGTTGTTTGTTTACATTAGTTAATGCACTGTAAATTAATATGAACTAACAATGAAGGACTGTATTTATTAAATAACATTAACAAAGATTAATAGTGTAATGTATTGTTCATTCATGTTAGGTAATACATTATAACACTTTACTGTAAAAGCATTACCAATTAATTTATATAAATAGATATATTTGGCACACAAAATGAGATGACAGAGAAACTCTCTTAATCACCATTTAATTAACTATATGAAAAAATAACTGAATGACGCATTCTGCCTAACATCTAATTTTGTAAGTCATGGATAAGAAACAAAATAAAGGTAAGTGATACGATGCTTTATTTTTTTTTTGATAAACTATTTTATTCACAATATATCTCTCTGAAAATATCTTATAGGGTTACGATAATCAAAACAGTCCTGAGCAAGATCAAGCTTTGATCTCTGCAAACTAAACTATCACTTTAATTAATTTACTTCCCCAACTAATAAAAAGATTTGATCACTAGCTAGCTCCACACTGGAGAGCTGCTTTATAACAGAGTAATTCTAACTGAAAGCGACACTGACTAAACTGCTTGATATAAGGCTATCTCTTGCATAAAGTAGTATATAAATAAACGTGATGTGACTGCTTTACTGAAGTACCGAATTGAAGAGCTCATGCAAACATCACTTTCTCACCGCTGTCAGTTTTTGTTGTTTAAACTGTTGTTTTGTTTGTGGTTTATTGCGTTATTGAGAAGAAAACGCTGTGCTCTAAAGCGCTGTCTCTTCTCTTGAACTGCATCCAGGAAAGCCGAATTACTCTTGCGCTACAGCGCCACACTGGTCAAACTGCAGTATTGCAGGCTCTTACATTAGGTCATATGGGATCAAATGACTACTCGACAACACAAATATTTGTCGACAATTTTTTATTGTCGACGTTGTCGATAATGTCGACTAATCGTTTCAGCCCTATACACGAGCTGTTTCAGATGTAAATTATAATGTATTATTTTAACATCTGAAGCAAAAACAGAATGGTCTGACTTTAGCTTTGTGAATGGTCTGACTGTAGCTTTGTCAATTCGATATAGAATTGATTTTAAAGTCTTGTTGCTGGTTTTTAAGGCTCTGAATGGGTTAACTCCTGTATATCTATCTGACTTATCTCCTCACAATCCTGGAAGGTCTCTTAGGTCTTCCAACCAGAGACTTTTAAATGTTCCTAGAGCTAAACTGAAATCAAGAGGTGACCGAGCCTTTGCTGTTGCTGCCCCGAAACTCTGGAACAGCTTACCGGTTTTTATTAGAACTGCCTCTACATTGAATGAGTTTACAGCCAAACTCAAAACCCATCTTTTCTCGTTAGCCTTTAATTGTAGTTAAATGTGTGGTGTCAGCTCTGTTCTGTGTTGTAATCTATGTTGTTTTGAGTATTAATGCTGTTGTTTTTTTTATTGATTGTACAGCACCTTGGTCAACTAATGTTGTTTTTATTGGTGCTATATAAATAAAGTTGAGTTGAGAATGTATGCTGTGTAAAACATCTGCATGAAACAAACAGCGTGCAGGCTGAATGAACATGCAGATTCACTCTCTGACAGCAGGTGGCGCTTATGGAACAGGCAATGTAGTATTTCCTTGGTTACCGCTGTAAACAAAGCAGCGCTTTTTTATACATGCAATATACAGAGGTAAGATGAGAAGAAAATGTCATTTAAACTTTTCTCAAGACAGTCAGTACCCCTCAGAAATACATTCATATAGACCCCCACTCACAATTCAGTATTTAGGATTTCCTTTCTATATTTAGTGAACGTTGAGCTTGCTCAGGCTGCTACAGTCTTTTCTTCTCTTTGCGTCCGTCTTCAGTGTCTCTGGCTTCTGTTAATGGCTGTTTATAGACTTAGTAATATTTCCACACAAATTACATTTTGGAAAATGAGTTCAATGCAGTTTGTGCAAGTCTGGAACAGACATCAGCTGAAATAAAACTGATCGCTTCCGAGTTAGCTCCCTTTCATGTGACAAAGGCTAATATATAACCAATCTAATTATTAAAATTGTGTGTGTGTGTATATCTCTGTGTGTGTGTTTCAGGTGTCTCTGGCGCACCGCGAGCAGGTGGCTCTGCTGCTGGATCTGGATGATGTTGCGGAGGAAGACCCTGAGCTGGTGGAGAGCGTGTGTGAAAACGCCAAACGTTACGCTGGTCTGTTTGCGGATGCGGTTCATGAGCTGCTGCCTGAATACAGAGAGCGAGAGGTGCTGCGTCTGACGCCATCAGACCTTACTGACATTAGAGATCTCTATGACTGTCAGAAAATAAAATCATGAACGGCTTATGATGTACAGTATGAAACACTAGAAAATGAAACTGAAACAGGTCATTAATGACTCTGACCTACAATAAGTACATCCAACTTTATCCACATACACTCACAAAATGATATATGGTATATAGCAAATCACAGCTTTGTGGTTGTCGAAAAATGTATCACACAGATCTTCATGTTTAGCTGGATATAAGAATGTCCAACTTTATTTGTGTACATATAGGATATAAACATTCACACAGCTGAGATTCTCTGTGTATCAGTAATATATTGCCCACTGATCGATATATTAGTGTCTGAGCCGTGAGTGTGTGTGTTTTGTAGGTTGTGGCGAAGGACGCCTTGGACGTTTATATCGAGCACAGGCTGATGATGGAGACCAGAGGTCATGACCCCGCAGACACACGTGACCCCCGGAACCAGTATCCGTCTGAACTCATGCGCAGATTGTGAGTCACACATACAGGGACTGGCATATATATATATATATATATATATATATACATACATACATACATACATACATACATACAGGTGCATCTCAATAAATTGGAATGTCGTGGAAAAGTTAATTTCAGTAATTCAACTCAAATTGTGAAACTCGTGTATTAAATAAATTCAATGCACACAGACTGAAGTAGTTTAAGTCTTTGGTTCTTTTAATTGTGATGATTTTGGCTCACCAATTCACTATCTCAACAAATTAGAATACTTCATAAGTCCCAATAAAAAAAAAACATTTTTAGTGAATTGTTGGCCTTCTGGAAAGTATGTTCATTTACTGTATATGTACTCAATACTTGATAGGGGCTCCTTTTGCTTTAATTACTGCCTCAATTCGGCGTGGCATGGAGGTGATCAGTTTGTGGCACTGCTGAGGTGGTATGGAAGCCCAGGTTTCTTTGACAGTGGCCTTCAGCTCATCTGCATTTTTTGGTCTCTTGTTTCTCATTTTCTTCTTGACAATACCCCATAGATTCTCTATGGGGTTCATGTCTGGTGAGTTTGCTAGCCAGTCAAGCACACCAACACCATGGTCATTTAACCAACTTTTGGTGTTTTTGGCAGTGTGGGCAGGTGCCAAATTCTGCTGGAAAATGAAATCAGCATCTTTAAAAAGCTGGTCAGCAGAAGGAAGCATGAAGTGCTCCAAAATTTCTTGGTAAACGGGTGCAGTGACTTTGGTTTTCAAAAAACACAATGGACCAACACCAGCAGATGACATTGCACCCCAAATCATCACAGACTGTGGAAACTTAACACTGGACTTCAAGCAACTTGGGCTATGAGCTTCTCCATCCTTCCTCCGGACCTTGGTTTCCAAATGAATTACAAAACTTGCTCTCATCTGAAAAGAGGACTTTGGACCACTGGGCAACAGTCCAGTTCTTCTCCTTAGTCCAGGTAAGACGCCTCTGACGTTGTCTGTGGTTCAGGAGTGGCTTAACGAGGAATACGACAACTGTAGCCAAATTCCTTGACACGTCTGTGTGTGGTGGCTCTTGATGCCTTGACCCCAGCCTCAGTCCATTCCTTGTGAAGTTCACCCAAATTCTTGAATGGATTTTGCTTGACAATCCTCATAAGGCTGTGGTTCTCTCAGTTGGTTGTGCATCTTTTTCTTCCACACTTTTTCCTTCCGCTCAACTTTGTTAACATGCTTGGATACAGCACTCTGTGAACAGCCAGCTTCTTTGGCAATGAATGTTTGTGGCTTACCCTCCTTGTGAAGGGTGTCAATGATTGTCTTCTGGACAACTGTCAGATCAGCAGTCTTCCCCATGATTGTGTAGCCTAGTGAACCAAACTGAAAGACCATTTTGAAGGCTCAGGAAACCTTTGCAGGTGTTTTGAGTTGATTATCTGATTGGCATGTCACCATATTCTAATTTGTTGAGATAGTGAATTGGTGGGTTTTTGTTAAATGTGAGCCAAAATCATCACAATTAAAAGAAGCAACGACTTATCAGGGATCAACGCCAAGGATTTTTTCTACTGGCCCGGTCGGGCCAGTGGTACAAATTTTTACTTGCCCTGCCAACATTTTCACTGGCCCTGCCACAAAAAATAAAATAATTGCTGTTATCATTGTTTTTGATCTGTTATCATGTATTCTAATAAATAAGCTTATATGACACCAACATTTTAGATATCAATTAAATTTTACAATTCTCTATTTCAATTTCAATACCACAGCAAAAATCACTAGTCAAAAATAAACATAAATATAAAGTTTAAACATTATTAAAGACAAGTGACAACCAATAACTAAGTATTAGCACAAATAAACATAGGCCTATAGCACAAAGATAGAAATGAAACGATGCTTTAGGTTTTTGTTTTGTAGATGTTCAGGTACAGAATTGAAAAATCACATAAAATAACATTTGAATATTATTCACTCTGTGTTGCACCTTGATTTTTCATAGCCATTTGAAATTTTAATCATGGATTAATCCACAAAAAAAAAAAAAACGTACAATGTTTGATTTATATTAGACTGTATAATATCAGAATCTGAAGCAAAAACAGAATGACCCGACTTTAGCTTTGTGAAATTATGCTAACGTTACGTAAAACATCGGAAACAGAAACAGCAGACGGGCTGAATGAGATGCTATTTCACTCTCTGACAGCAGGCTGCGCTCTTGGAACAGTGATACAGCATTTCATTGATTACCACTGTAAACACAGCAGCGCTGCGCATATTAACACCAATTTAAATGCGTTATATGGAGACAAGATAAAAAGAAAATGCCACTTTCTGAAAACAGCTAGTTCCCCTCAGAAACACATTCATTTAAAATTCAATGTTTGGATTTTCTTCCTATATTTTGTGCATTGTGAACAGTGATCTTGTTCTGCCTGCTAGTACAGTGTTTTCTCCTCTTTGTGTTGGTCTTCATCGTCTCTGGCCTCTGTTAATATTTCCACACAAATGGCATTTGGGAAAATGATTGCAGTGCAGTTTGTGTGCAAGCACAGAACAGAAGATGCTCTAAAATAAAACAAAAAATGTCCGGTCGATAGGTGCAGTGTATAAATTCAATATAGATTAATCATTGTTAAAGTTACTTGCCATGACGTGGATATTCTCATCAGTTTTCTATCAGCTGTGACATATAAATCTGCATGTTGTTTTTTTTTTTTTTTTTTTTTTTTTTTTATATATATATATATTTAATCCATGGGCAAGGGTTTTTTTTTTTTTGTTTGTTTTTTTTTTTTTTTTTACCTTTTATAGAGGGCATTTTCCCACTAATCTCATTAATACTTTCATTTCAAACTCTTATGTTTGATCTATAAATTCTATTATAATAATGCGATTATCTATACGTTATCAAATTAAATAATTTACACTGAAAAATACAACTGCATTAAATAAGAGATTATTTTAAAAAAAAAATTTTTTGAATATACTGTATACAAACAAGAAATGATGGTGGAAATTATACTTTTCAACGAAATTAAAACGCCAGTAGGTGCCAGTATTGAGCGTTTAATGAGTGAGTCATTGAGTCGTTCATTCAAACGGCAGATTCATCAGACGTTTATGCAAGGGCTAATGAAACTTTGACTCAACCGATTCGTTCAAAACACTGAATCATTCAGCAATGAATCGGCTGGTTGCTGTGAGATGCGCTGTGGTTCCGCCTAAAATGTAAGTGACCTAATATTATTGTATTTGCTTATTGAACTGTTTATAGAACTATTGAACAGTCATAATGGTGAAAACATTGTGTGATGTTGCCTAACTAACTGTATTTTAAATATAAAAACTTTCCATTTTGAATTTTTACCTCAGTATGCCGAGTTTCTTGTCGCGCGTTTTTTTTATTTCTCCTGGAGAGGATGTGTGAGGCTCGCCTCAGCAGCGCAACTTTATACCGTACATGCATTTATATACAGTAGCTATATCCACTATTCGCCAATTACTCTAAATGTAATATATCAGAATAATACTTGCGTTTTGGTGATTTGCCTAGTTATTTTTGGTTATTGATGTTTTAATCATGTTAGTTGTCTTGCGTTAATGAAGCGAAAATTTCGAGCTCTGGAGTCTATGTGCCGGGGCTCAAACCCCGGACGGCTCCGACCCAATTTAAACCCTGCTTTTGTATGTATTTGCCCGTTCAGGCGGCTCGTGCGTGTCAGAGACGCGGCTGTCTGTGCGCGCGCTGTTCACACAGAACAGAACAGAACACAGCGTGTAAGTACTGAAAGGAGTTGTCTTTCGCGCCCAATTGCTTTTTAATCGCTTGAATTTTTAAATTATTAGGTGATACGTCAATTTCTCAAAAAATCTCTCAATGCAGTAAATGGTATACTGTATTGTAATACTAACTATATTAAAGATAAAAATAACTGCTATAAGTCAATTGCCTTTTATTTTTAGAAACAATGATCAACACTTAAAATTTTGAATTTGTCTCCTGTTCGAAGTGTGCATCACTGATTCTGTTCTTTTCTTGTTGCTATTGCTGTGAAGCTGCTTTGACACAGTTTATCTATAAAAGGTTATCGAAATAAGTCTGACTAGACTTTAAACATTTAAATTAATTATAAGGCCATTTATAATTACGTTTTTCTTGATAATTTTGCTTGTACTTGAAGTTGTGCTGAAATAAACATTTAAACTGTGCAATTAGGGGTGTTCGATATGACGATTTTTGATTGTGGACGATAAAAATCTCTCCACGATCTGCTTTTGAAGAAATATCATAGTATCGTGCTACAGCGCACATTCTATCGATTACAGTTCTGGCGCCTCCGTCTCTATATACTGTACAACACGACATACAGCGGTAGAGTTACTCTGACAGGACACTTATTCGCTATCGCAAAAGTACATTATTTGCATACAAGCCTTGCCGGTAAAATGTTTAATTCGCCAGAAGCGCGCGTGCTAAAAAGTCTGTCTAACAGCGCCTGATTACTGAACTAAGTTATCTTTTGCGCTAAAACTGTCAAATCACACAAGGGTTACATATAGACTCAGTTGGTTATGTCTAAAAGGAAAGTAAACAGATGCGTGCCTGTATATTAGATGCGTGCAGGTCTTAAAGGGACAGAACTACACATGCAGCCGACTGTCATTAAAGGGATAGTTCACCTTAAAATGTATTTTCTGCCATTATTTACTCACTCACATGTTGTCCCAAACCTGTATTAATTTATTTTTTGTGCTGAACACAAAAGAAGATATTTTGAAGAATGTGGGTAACCAAACAGTTGCTGGTCCACATTGAATTTGATAGTAGGAAAAAAATCCTATGTAAGTCACTGTGGACCTACTGTTTGGTTTTCCACGTTCTTCAAAATAGCATTTATGTTCAGCAGAAGAAAGAAACAACTTTTGAGTAAATGATGGTATAAAAATAAAACACTATGACAGAATTGACAGACAGATGACAGAATTTTTATTTTTGGGTGAACTATTATTTTAACGTTAATAAAAAAAATAAATAAAAAACGCAAAGAGAAAAATCACTCACTGCTCTTGACTGAAAAACTTTGATACAGTTGCTTTAGGAATCAGTGTATATAGTGTTTTATTTTTGTATTTGTTCATTCAAGCTAAATACACCTATTGTACCTGAAAATAAAGCACTGTTTGTTTTATTTGTATTTTATATGTATTTGTAATGTGTATCTTTGTTCTTAATTTTTAATAAGAAATATAAAATAATGGCAAAGATTTTCTTCACGCACTTTGGCCTAAATATCTGCTTTTTTTTTTTTTTGCTTTTTTTGTGTTAGCTTGAAAGGCTTTGTCTTTATAATAGGGAAATTAGTTTGGCTGTAATACTCAGACAACTTGCAAAATAGTAAAACCTACAGCTCAACCTGGCAAAGACTGAGCTTCTTGTCTTCCCTGCTACTCCAACTCTACAGCATGACTTCACGATTCAGTTAGGTTCATCAACAATTGCCCCATCAACTTCGGTCAGAAATCTTGGTGTAATCTTTGATGACCAGTTGACCTTCAAAGAGCACATTGCAAAGACTGCTCGATCTTGCAGGTTTGCACTACACAACATCAGAAAGATCAGGCCCTTTCTGACAGAGCATGCTGCACAACTTCTTGTCCAGGCCGTTGTCGTTTCTAGGCTGGACTACTGCAATGCTCTTCTGGCTGGACTTCCATCAAACACAATCAAACCTCTACAAATGATTCAGAATGCAGCGGCACGTCTGGTCTTCAATGAGCCCAAAAGAGCCCATGTTACACCTCTCTTTATCTCCTTGCACTGGCTACCAGTTGCAGCTCGGATCAAGTTCAAGACACTGATGCTTGCATATAGAACAACCACAGGCTCAGCACCCGCCTACTTCCACTAACTATTACGAATCTACACCCCCTCCAGAAGTCTGAGATCTGCTAGTGAGCGACGCCTCGTGGTACCATCACAGAGAGGCTCAAAATCACTCTCCAGAACATTCTCATTCACCATTCCTGGCTGGTGGAATGATCTTCCCACCCCTATCCGGAATGCTGGATCCCTATCAATCTTCAAGCAACAACTGAAAACTCATCTCTTTCAGCACTACTTGACGTCATCCTAAACTTTATATATAAAAAAAAAAAAAACTCTTTCTCTTTATTTATTCCTTTCCTTTCTAGCTTGTACTTATTTGAACAATGCCTGAGACTTGTTGTTACGAGCACTTCCTCTGTCTGATTGCCTTTTCAAGATGAATCGCTTTATGTATTCCCCAATTGTAAGTCGCTTTGGATAAAAGCGTCTGCAAAATGATTAAATGTAAATGTAAAACCAACATGACAAAGAATCGTGATTAAAATCGTGAATTGTGACATTTAAAAAAAAAAAAAAAAAAAAAAAATCGTGATATGAAATTTTTTCCATATCGCCCACCCCTATGTGGAATACAGTCTTCATGATTTATGGAGACGTTTTAAATAACGAAGACATTAGTCAAAATATAATATGTAATCTAATGCATGTATTAGTAACAAAATGCAAAACTGATTATCAGATGGCCGGTGCGCTCCAAGTAATGCTTTGTGAAGTCTGAAAACAGACTGAAAGACCAGTCTTGAGATTGATCAAACAATTAATCATCAGAAATGAGAATCTGTTATTGCGGAGTAATTGATGTTGTCACACACACACTCTGTGTCCAGGTGAATTCAGTGTGTGACAGCCGTTATCTTGTTTCTGTCACACTGTACTCACTTACTGGTTTTCTCCTTTATAATTGCATGAATCATTTAATTGCAATCTCGTTTATAATTGCATAAATCATGTGTTTTGTTTCTCAGTGAGGTTTATTTCCGTCCTCCGTCCACGCTGAAGCCCAAGGTGGTGCGTGACGTGAAGGCCGACAGCATCGGTCAGCTGGTGACCGTCAGGGGGATCGTCACCAGAGCCACAGAGGTCAAGCCCATGATGGCTGTGGCCACATACACCTGCGATCAGTGTGGAGCCGAGACCTACCAGCCGGTATGAGGCTCATCAGTCCATGCGTCTCTTTAAACACTTACCTGTGTGTAGGGTTGGGTATCGTTTGAATTTTATCGATTCCGATTCTTATTGATTCCTAATTCCGATTTCAATAAGATAAAAATTCATTAAAAAAATTAAGTCAAACAATTAGATGTCAAACACATTTATTCTCTTTTGCCTATGGTTTTACCAAAAAAAAACACCACAGAAAAAAAACTACTAGACTAAATATAAATTTCAAACATTCAATTGTTAAAGACAAGTAAACAGTGACCGGGTTTCACAGACGGGGCTTAGACTAAGCCAGGATTAGACCATAGTTCAATTAGGACATTTAAGTAATTTTTATAAACGTGCTTAGAAAAAAACATTACTGGTGTGCATCTTGAGACAAAACAAAGGCACTGATATATTTTAAGATCAGTCTCTTTTCTTTCAGTTGAAACAGCTCAGACTTACATTTTAGTCGAGGACTAGGCTTAAGTCTTGTCTGTGAAACCGGGGGAGTAAGTAATAAAAAAGGAACAAACAAATCAATTAGCAATAGCATAAATAAATAAAACTGGACAAGTTTCAGGTACAGAAATTGAAATAAAAGTTTAAAAACACTGCATAGTTTTCTTTTCATAATTAAAATATTGATTAATACTCATTAAAGTTATGAAAGATATTCAGTAAAGATCAGTTAATGATTTCAAGAACGGACACACTGCGCTTGGATGTTTTAAAATCACATTAAAATGCAAAAGCAAAAATTGTTATGCAGAATTGAAATGCACATGTCTTATCGAATACCTGGTTCTTGGAAATTTGGAACCGGTTCTCGATACCCAACCTATGTGTGTGTTAACACGAGTCCTGTCGTGCCGTTGCTCAGATCTCCTCTCCGAGCTTCACGCCGCTCATCATGTGTCCCAGTCAAGAGTGTGTCACCAACAAGTCTGGAGGACGGCTGTACCTGCAGACACGCGGGTCAAAGTTCATCAAGTTCCAGGAGCTGCGCATTCAGGAGCATGTGAGTGTGTGTGAGCGTCACGCTTCTCTGAGTGTAAATCATGCAGAGCGTTGATTTTGTGTGTGTGTGTGTGTGTGTGTTAAATGCTCAGAGCGATCAGGTGCCGGTGGGAAACATTCCTCGCAGCATGACCATTTACGCCCGCGGAGAAAACACGCGTGTGGCGCAGCCTGGAGATCACGTGGCTGTTTCTGGAATATTCCTTCCTCTGCTGCGCTCCGGATTCAGACAGGCTGTACAGGTGACATGCTTTACACACGCGTTACACGCATCTGATCCTATCAACAAACAGTGGGAAGAACAAGACCCGCTCTACAGTTGTATACCTGTGTCCCAATGTGCATACTCTCCATCCCAAATAGTCTGTATGATTAGAATGAGTGTGTCCCAAAGCTGCCAGAACACTCTAATGCACACTCTAATGGCTAATATCGGCCACAACCCATTGCACTTTGGCGAGGGATTCGGTTCAGAATTACAATCGTGGATAAAAAGCATTTTAAAAAATCTACAAACATGGCGGTTGTGCACGACTGATGGTTAAGTAGAGAGGTTTAGATGCTTTGAGTTACTAAGAGTCAACATTTAACCTGGTAAAAAAAAAATTCTTTAATGTTATCCGTGTTATATTTTATAAGCAACATCGATGTGAACTTTCATAAACATCCATTTGGCCTTTAACTTTTAAATGCATCATTATTCAAAAAATATGATCAGAGTTTCTCTTCATAAAGATCCAGCATGAGCTGCTAATTTTCGCTCTGATATGGTAGGAAGTTAAATTAAATATGGAGGATGTTAACTGTGACGAGATTATTGACAGACCAGTTTACAGTGACGGCACGTGTAACTGTATGCGACGGATCGGTCCGTTAAAGACCGTTTTATGACGTGATAGTTTGTCCCAAAGCTTGCCTACTCTTCTACTACACACTCAAAAATGTCTACTTTTGCTTCACAAAAAGAGTACATATATTAAGGGCGTAGTATAAATAAGCGAATTGGGATGCAGCGTAAGACTATGTAAATGTATGGTCACATGACCTCGAGCTCTGTGTTTCCTGTATTGAGATACATCTGGTGTGTGTGTAGGATTATTAACGTGTGTGTGTGTGTGTGTGTGTGTGTGTGTGTCAGGGTCTGCTGTCAGAGACATATCTGGAGTGTCACTGCATCACTCTGATGAATAAGACTGAGGATGATGAGCTGGGAACTGAAGACCTGAGCGATGAAGAGCTGCGTCAGATCACCGGTAACACATGCTTCGTGTCTGTGTGTGATGATAAGGGTTGTGATGTGTCTCTGGACTCACGTGTGTGTGTGTGTGTAGAGGAGGATTTCTACGAGAAGCTGGCGGGATCCATTGCTCCGGAGATTTATGGCCATGAGGATGTGAAGAAGGCTCTGCTGCTGCTGCTGGTTGGTGGAGTGGAGCAGGCGCCTCGTGGGATGAAGATCAGGGGTGAGTTTAAATCTTTAGTTTTGATCACTCAGTTGTGTTTGAGTCACTGCAGCACTGATATTTGTGCTAGAAAACACTATAAATACAATAGAGGTAGATCTGAATCTGGAGGATCACTCGTATCATCGCTATATATTGTCATATCACCCAGTCCTCAACTTACTCGGTATTAAAGCACTACAGCATTATAAATAAAACATTATGATTTACTGGAAAGGAGTTTTGAAACCATGTGTTTGAAAAGAGCTTTACTATTACATTTGACTTGATGATAACTTTGAGACTGTTATTGAACTGCATTGAATCAAAATTGTACTGAATAATGACTATTGCTTTATAGCAGAATTAGGATTAGTCTCATATTGAAGTTTCATTGGTTCATTTGTTGTTTATTTCTGTGAAGCTGCTTTGACGCAGTCTGTGTTGATTACAGCTTGCCTGTGTTTGTAGGGAACATTAACATCTGTCTGATGGGTGATCCGGGTGTGGCCAAGTCTCAGCTGCTGTCCTACATCGACCGTCTTGCCCCTCGCAGTGAGTGTGACTCCATCTGTCTGCTGGTGTCTCTAAAGCCCCGTTCACACCAAGAACAATAACTATAAAGATAACAATATTAGCGTCCACACCAACGGACGTATCGTCTGTTTAAGCGCACGCTCGTCTGCCACTTTAAATTCTTGAGCTCATTATAGCAGGATTGATTCTGATTGGTGTCGATGTTTGCATCATTCATCAGCTGGAAAAAATAGTTCTGAAAGTGATTCCAACGATATGTGAGCCTGGAGCACAAAAGCAGTCATAAGTACCACAGGTATATTTGTAGAAATAGCCAAATATACATTGTATGGGTCAAAATTATCCATTTTTCTTTTATGCCAAAAATCGTTAGGATATTAAGTAAAGATCATGTTCCATGAAGATATTTTGTAAATGTCCTGGCGTAAATATATCTCAACTTAATTTTTGATAAGTAATATGCATTGCTAAGAACTTCATTTGGACAACTGTAAAGGCGATTTTCTCAATGTTTTTATTTTTAATTAATTATTTAAATAATATATTTATTTATTTATTTTTTCACGCTCAGATTCCAGGTTTTCAAATAGTTGCATCTCAGCCAAATATGGTCCTATCCTAACCATGCATCAATGGAAAGCTTATTTATTCAGCTTTCAGATGATGTATAAATCTCAATTTCAAAAAATTGACCCTTATGACTGGTTTTGTGCTCCAGGGTCACATATTGTTTCTCTGTGCCTGTATCGTTATAGCTGTGGTGTGGACTCTGCTATTCTTTAATATTGAGAATAATTTTTAGAACTGTATCTTTATCGTTATCTTTGTAGTTATCATCCTTGGTGTTTCGGTCTCTAACTCTGAGCGCTGTGTTTCAGGTCAGTACACGACGGGCCGGGGCTCCTCTGGTGTGGGGCTGACGGCGGCGGTCATGCGTGACCCGGTTACGGGCGAGATGACTCTGGAGGGCGGTGCGCTGGTGCTGGCTGATCTGGGCGTGTGCTGCATCGATGAGTTTGATAAGATGGCCGACGCTGACCGCACAGCTATTCATGAGGTCATGGAGCAGCAGACCATCTCCATCGCCAAGGTACAGTCCGCTTCAGCTGCAGGGCTCGACAGCGCGAGCATTTCACTCGCGTTTGCTGGAAAATGCATTTGAGTGCGAATACAGTTTCTTAAACAGCCTTACTTAGTAGCCAATAACGTATTAATTTCTTCAGTTTATTTATGGAAAAAGAGCGATACAGCCTCATATGATTACTGATCTTTAAAAAGACAGTGATTTCATTTAAGTTAGCATAATACAATCAAAAGTTGTTTGCTAATAGAATTCAATGGAGCTAACATTAACGAACATTAAATAGTTGTATTTTTATTAATCAACGGTAACGAAGTATATTAACTACTGCAACAATTAGCTATTGCACATTGTTAATGTTAACGTGCTTTAATGTTAACTAGGGGGACCTTACTGTAAAGTGTTACCTATTGTTCTTTCATTCATTTGAACTTTTTGCACTCTAATCTTGAAACACTTGTTTACTTTATATTTTTGTGTATTTATTTATTTATTTTTTTTATAAAGTCTTTCTTTAGTAAAAGATCATTAATAAAGTTATTTAACCTGTTAGGGGGACAACACTTTTTTTTACTTACTACATTATATATTGTGATAAAACCATATACTGTGACAAAAGCTTCAACGACTATTGTGAAAATTTGATACCGTCACATATTGGGGTGGGCGATATGACCAAAATCTTATATCACAATATGACACATTTTATATCACGATAACGATATATATCACGATATAATTTTTTTCTTTTAAAAAGGTTATGATATTGAAATCTTTGATACCATAAAATTTTCATAATTCTTGTCACCTATGTCAATATCAAATTAATACAAGCCTAAAAAAAGACAAAAAAACCCATAAAGCTCACTGAAGATAAATAAACAGTCAGTGATGAAATAAGGACAAGAAACTAATTGCAAGCAATGGGACAAAAAACTACAATAAATAAGAAACACTACATGCATTGTGTAAATTAATTAATCTTTACTGTGTTAATTAGGTATAATTAACCTGTATTATTTATAGATTCTATACATATATAAATATAATTACTGTTTTTTGTTTTATTTTCTTATTAAAGTTACAAAAGTGATTTAGTCGAGCAGTGAGAGATTTTCTCACTGTTGTTTGATTAATATGAATGGCAGACAGGACAAACATTAGACAGCTTCCCCTTTAAGACCGAAGTCCAGATCCAATATACTGTTACATATGTGTTTTCTTTTTAAGCGGTTTACTCTCTCTTAATACCTGAATGACCTTGTTTATGAGAATGCTTGCAAAGACGGGGATTCTGATGCATATAACTTTTGCTACGGTTACGCCTGTCATTTACACTACTCCAGCACTTTCGACCCTCGAAAACTGAGACTTTTGAAAATGCTGCAGACCCCGTTTTAGTCTGAAAACTCTGGGTTGCATTTCAGTGTAAACGGACCAAAACAGAGACTTTTGAAAATGATACTGTGGCTGCCCACATTTGCTTACGTATCCTTGACGTGTAAACAATAATATCATGCTTACTGTTGTACCCATAGATGTGTATAGGTAGATACCCTATTCGACCGTTCCAGGCACACAGACGCGTCCGCCCACCTAAATAACAAGGAATCTACCTATACATACCTGCATGAATGGTCACGTGATATGTGTTTTCAGTTGTGTAGTGTTGACGGAGATTGTTTCTGAAACGCAGTGGAAACACCAGTGTAGACTGGAATCGTTTTCATTCTAAAACGCCGTTTTAAAACGAAAACGCAGTAGTGTAAACGGGGCCTAGTGTGTTTATGTAATCGTTCAAAGCCTATAAAGCAGCAAAAGAAATGCGCGCTCCTCTCACAGAAACAGACACGCCGCACGCATATAGCTCTGTTGTTTTTTTCAATAGCTTAAAATCGGTTGTTTTAAAACTGCAATGCTTAAAAACGTGTATCCATGCTACAGATGTACTCGTTTTGTCCTCGCTGGTCGTTCTACACCTGCTTCTGTCTCCCCTTCATGCCCCATGCTGGCGTGTAAAGATCGCAGTCATCCAAATGATGAAAAATTATTGTAAACAATGTATTTTGTGACACCACATATTAAATGATAGAGCATAATATGAAACGATAGACTTTTTATTTCATCCATCTGATATATATATCGTCATATCGCACAGCCCTAGTCACATACCAAATGTACATACAATTTAATAGGACTATAAATAATTACATAATTAGCCTATTAAATAGAGTCTGAAGCAAAATTATTTAAAAACCTTGTGTACTTTCTGTATTTTGAGAAATTAAATAATTGTGCTTGTAAATGTCTTCTCATATCCCCTTATTAATTTAAAACACATCATTTGAAAAATTTGCATTGTGCCCATAAAATTTTTTTAATGTTCTCCTGGGTGCTTTCTGACTCCTGAATGAATGCGATCTTGTGTTTTGTGTGGCATTTGTCTCAGGCTGGCATTATGACGTCTCTGAACGCGCGCTGCTCGATCCTGGCTGCGGCGAACCCTGCGTACGGACGCTATAACCCTCGCAAAACCATCGAGCAGAACATCCAGCTTCCTGCGGCACTGCTGTCCCGTTTCGACGTGCTGTGGCTCATTCAGGACAAACCCGACGCTGACAACGACCTGCGGCTGGCCCAGCACATCACATACGTGCACCAGCACTGCAAGCAGCCACCGACTCACTTCAGCCCCATCGACATGAAGCTCATGAGGTAAACTCACACTTCAGCCCCGTACACATGAAGCTCATGAAGTAAACTCACACTTCAGCCCCGTCCACATAAAGCTCATGAGGTAAACTCACACTTCAGCCCCGTCCACATGAAGCTCATGAGGTAAACTAACACTTCAGCCCCGTCGACATGAAGCTCATGAAGTAAACTCACACTTCAGCCCCGTCCACATGAAGCTCATGAAGTAAACTCACACTTCAGCCCCGTCCACATGAAGCTCATGAGGTAAACTAACACTTCAGCCCCGTCCACATGAAGCTCACGAGGTAAACTAACACTTCAGCCCCGTCCACATGAAACTCATGAGATAAACTAGTACTTCAGCTCCGTACACATGAAGCTAATGAGGTAAACTCACACTTCAGCCCCGTACACGTGAAGCTCATGAGGTAAACTCACACTTCAGCCCCGTCCACGTGAAGCTCATGAGGTAAACTCACACTTCAGCCCCGTACACGTGAAGCTCATGAGGTAAACTAGTACTTCAGCCCCGTACACGTGAAGCTCATGAGGTAAACTCACACTTCAGCCCCGTACACGTGAAGCTCATGAGGTAAACTAGTACTTCAGCCCCGTACACGTGAAGCTCATAAGGTAAACTCACACTTCAGCCCCGTCCACATGAAGCTCATGAGGTAAACTAGTACTTCAGCCCCGTACACATGAAGCTCATGAGGTAAACTAACACTTCAGCCCCGTACACGTGAAGCTCATGAGGTAAACATTTGAATATTTTATGTAAAAAGCTAAGATGTGTTGAGTAATGTTAATATGTTGCTTTGCCTGTTTTTGATTGACTGCTCTAAAATATGAGACACCAGTGTTTCATGAGTTTACGACACAGAATAGGACACATGCTTAATAAATAACTGTTTTATTCCCTATTTGGGTTGATGTATACGTTTTATTTATTTAAGATTAACTTTTTTTTTTTTTTTTCCTCCCATGGCGTTGTTAGATGCCAGTGTTTCATAACTATGAAACATAACTATGCAAAGATTTGATTTCAAAAACAGTATCATTGCTGTTAAAATATTTATGACTTTAAATCTGTATGTAACCTCAGAATGACCTCAAAGTAAAGAGAGGCCAAAGTCTAATTTTGTTGTGGCTGTGCTTTAAAATTAAATTATGATCTTAATTCAAGTGATGAAGGTTTTAGAAATTTTGACAGTAAGCAGTGTTGAGTTGAGAGGTTTAGAAAAGTAATCAAAAAGTACTCAAATGTAATCAGTTAAATTATTTTGATAAAGTAATTGAAATAGTTACACTACGTATTACATTTTAAGTAGGGGTACTTGTAATCTATAACTTGTTACATTTCCAAAGTAACCTTCCCAACACTGCTAGTATGTTTGAGGTGACTGCTGTTGCACTGAAAACAGCTGTTTCACTCCGCTCAGAGAAATCACAAAATATTACTGTTAAAGATCCTGGACAATATTGAAGGAATAAAGTAATAAACAGGATAATATCAGTGTTGATGCAAATTTCAGTTATGAAACACATTCAATTACAACTATAAAGTGTATGAAGATTTGTTCTGATGTAATGGTGTCATTGCAGCCCAATCGATGACAGTTCTGTGTGTTAATTGTCATTGAGTGTTTACACTGCAGATGTATCGCGTTCATGTCTGTTTCTGAACTGGATCGGATCACCTAATGTTCATTCACTAATCTGTGTGTCTGTCAGGCGTTACATCAGTAAGTGTAAGCAGAAGCAGCCGGTGGTTCCTGAGTCTCTCTCTGATTACATCACAGCTGCATATGTAGAAATGAGGAAAGAGGCGCGAGTCAGTAAAGACACGACGTTTACCTCGGCCCGAACACTGCTGTCCATCCTGCGCCTCTCCACTGCCCTGGTGAGACACACACATATCCACAACAGGTTTCCCACGGGTCCTTGAAATCCTTGAAAGTTTGTGAATCTGAAAAAAAAAATTTCAAGGCTTGAATTTGTTTTGTGCAAGAAGTTTTCTGGAAAAAATTCCATATTATTCCCTCCGGTCCGCTAATGTGTTATTTCGCCAACACTTCGTGGGCTATGCATACTAGCGTGCTTGATTTACGTTAGTTACACGCATTTACGTGTTACATTGTGTTTCCCGCGTGAGGTACTTTGTGTTGTATGTTGCCATGACGTTCACACTAGAGATCGACCGATATGGGTTTTTTTATAACTGATGCCGATGGCCGATATGTGCTGCCGATTTTTTTTTTTTTTTTTTTTTTTAGCCGATTTTTAGGGCCGATATCTTGAAGTTTTCCCCTTCATTTGCATGCTAAAATGTCACAATAAGTGGATGCAGAACATTTCTAAACTTAAAAACATTTATTGAACACTGACTTGAACCATCTCTCAAATCTTAATTTTGTGCACTGCACGGTATTAAAATAAAATATTTATCCATAGTTAACCAAACAAATCAATAAACTGACCAAGTATTAAATATATAAAACAGGTAATATAAAACAAAAAAAACAAAAAAAAAAACTGTCAATCATTTACATAAGTTTTAGAGCATTTATCAAGCAGAATTTTTCAAGTTTGTTGGAACATAAATGTAAACTTAAATATACATTTAAATAAAATAGGGCTCCAGACAAAAAAATCGAGTAAGGAGCCATTGGCTCCTATAAGAAAAAAACTTAGGCGCCAAATAATTTTTTTAGGTGCCACAGAATAAACGTGTTTTATTTATTTTATTATTATTATTATTATTATGGTTTTTTATTTATTTATTTATTTTTAACATTTTAACATTTCAACTGTCATGTGTTTGTCTCATCTTTTCTTGACTTTATCAGCATTTTAATCCATCTTGTAGATGACCTGGGAACTAAGGTTCACTTAAAGTGGGAACTAAATGTCTTTTCCGACTTGAAATATACAGTCACAAAGAACTGTTCATTACACAGAATCTGTACCAATATCATGGACCATAAGCATCACTTGGCCACTGAGTGTAGTTTGGGCTCCTACACAATGCATCCTATAAATGTTGTCATACAATCTTAAAAATAAAGGTGCTTCACGATGCCATAGAAGAACCTTTTTTTTTTTTGTCTAAATGGTTTCATAAAGAACCTTTAACATCAGAAGAACCTTTCTGTTTCATAAAAGGTTCTTTGTGGAGAAGGTTCTTTAGATTATAAAAAGTTGTCAGTTCTTTAAAGAGATGGTTATAGAAAGAGATGGTTCTTTAAAGAACCTTTGACTAAATGGTTCTTTGTGGAACCAAAAATGGTTCTGTGAAGAACCTTTTAAGCACCTTTATTTTTAAGAGTGTATGTCTTTCACACTTTCAGTCTGTTTTTCTTAATTGGTAAAATGCAATTTTATAGGAGTTGAATCATGTAGACAACAGGTTAAGTAAAAATATTAATATGCAATAGCGCATAAACATAGCAAAATGCTCCTCTTTATAGTTATTTTTCTAGCTGACTGATGAGTTTATGGACACCGAATGGTTATTCTGAGGTAAATGTATATTACGTTGCAGTGTTTACAAACTTTACACGTTTCCCGCAGTTTGAAACCCTAAATGAGCTTTTACATGAGACATTGTAGTAAGTTGTACTGTAGTTGGATGGAAACCCGGCTATTGTCTGCATCAAACCATGCTTCCAAATAGAGGTCTGCGCGGAACTGTTTTTTAAGTCCCGCTCCCGCGAGGTTATATCCCGCACCCGCGATATATTCACTCTTTGTTCACCCACTGTCCGCTTCTGAATAATTTTCTTCCCGACCCAACCATTCCCGCTAAATTTAGATCTAGTTTCCAGAATCTCACATTTAAATTTCCTCTACTGAAAGAGAGAGAGGCTAACAAATAAAAGTGTAGTATGCACAAAATTGTATTTGTTTTTTTCGTCTTGTCAAGAGTCTTTTATTGACAGCAAAATGTAAAAAATTTTGTAAGACACAAAATTTGTTTCACATTTTGCTGCCAACACAATAGGAAAAAAAAAAAGTGTCAGAGAAAATTAAAAATGTTGTACAAAAATTGTATTGCTTATTTTTATTTGTCTTGTCAGGATACAATTCGTTTAACATTTACAACACAATAGGAACAAGTGTCGCAGAGAGAAAAAAAATGTAGGTTGTACAAAAATGGCCTATTATAATTTTATTCGTTTTGTCAAAATACTAAATTCGTTTAACATCTTGCTGTAAACACAGTAGCCTAGGAAAAGTGTTGCAGAGAAAAAATATATAAATTTGACATCTGTCATTTAAAAATTATAGGCTAAGCAAAATATAAACAAAACTGTGTTGAATTGTTGAATGTTTTTCAAGGACAGCGCATCCACACTTTTCTCCATCCTTATTCTGCTCTGTCACTCATCGACAACCTGCCTGCCTTGCAAGAAATCTGAAACAGCCGCGGGAATGCAGACCTCTACTTCCGAACAAATGTCATACACTGTTCTGGGCTGCTCCAGGACAGCTCTGTGTTTCCGAGCACAGTGCTGTCTGTGAGCGGGGCGGAGTAACGTAGCCCTCAATCACGCTGCAGTGTTTGTGAGAGCTGCCACGCACAGAGTGAAATTCTCTGACTCGATACAGGAAAATAAAACAAAACTTATAACATTGGGGCTAATATGTTGGCAAGCAAGCTGCTGATAGTTTTCGACTACAAACTAAAGTTAACTGCAAGTAAGCGAACCTTCAACCAGCTGTAGCATTATGCCAGTTCCTGACGGTTCTATGCTATTCGTTTTTTCTTTCACTAAGTGAAGCAACACTTCATAGTTTACTAGTAATATATAGTAAATATATGGCCATAGGACTTTGAAATATCAGAATTTAAGCCTTACCTTTATCTCCCAAGACTGTTGTTGAATCTTCCAAAAGTTTTGGCTTGGGGTTCTTCACATGCGGCAGCAGCACGTTCCACTGCACCAATAACACGGGGCTGCCCGCGGACGTGCCTGACTTTAAATCGGTGCTACTAAACACGGATATCAGCCGATGCCAATATATTAAAAAATGACAAATATCAACCCGATATATCGGCCGACCTCTAGTTCACACGTACACTAAACTACTACGATGGTACTTCAATGTTTCATAGACACACAGTGTTCAATAAACAAAACATTTGTGATAATCTGTTGCCCAAATATTTTATTTAATGTAATGTTGAATTGTTTTGCTTAAGATAATGTAAACCCATGAGGCAGGAAAAACTTAAAAGCATATTCATATATCTCAAAACTTCTGGTTACATGAGCCTAAGCTCTTTTCAATAAAATCCATGCAAAAATTAATATCAGATCATTTTAGAATACAGTGTAGTAGGATGTACCGAATATTCTTCAGTTTTATGCAGAACAGAAATACGACAAATAGAATATCAGATCTCTGTCATATAAATGCAACAAAAAAATGCTTTTTTGCATAGTTGTGTTTGACACATGAAAACTGTAACAATGTATCTTACAAGGTAACCCGATGTAACCTTGCTCTCACTTGAAATGTGTCCCCACATTAAGTCCTTGAATTTGAGCGTGTTGAACCTGGAAAGTCAAGTCAAGTCAAGTCAAGTCAAGTCACCTTTATTTATATAGCGCTTTTAACAATACAGATTGTGTCAAAGCACTTAACAGTATCAAATTGGAGGATAGAGTGTCAGTAATGTATAATAATAAGATTAAACACTCAATTTTCAGTTAAAGGCATTTCATTATTGAATTCAGAGATGTCATTGTCTAGCTCAGTTTAGTTTAAATAGTATCTATGAAATAAAATTGACGTTAATCGTAAAAAATTAAGTGTCCCCAACTGAGCAAGCCAGAGGCGACAGCGGCAAGGAACCAAAACTCCCTCTGTGACAGAATGGAGAAAAAAACCTTGGGAGAAACCAGGCTCAGTCGGGGGGCCAGTTCTCCTCTGGCCAGGATATTATTATTTATTTTTTTACTTATTGTTTTAATTAAATGTTAAATGTATAAATGTATTATATTTCTATTTTTATATTGTTGCAATTTCTAACAATAATAGTATTATGTAGTTAGGTATTTTATTATATTTATAGTTATTTTGTTTAATTTTAAGTTCTATTGTATTTAAGTCGAGGTCTTCACTGGGGATATGTCCCCGGGGCTCATCCAGGTGTCCGGCCTCCACTGACGATCAGGGTCGCAGACATCATCTCCCGGCGCCGATCCACCATCTGATCCGGACACGGACTGAGAAACAGAATAATAAAGAAACAGACAAATATTACCGTAGATGCCATTCTTCTTACGATGTAACGAGTACATCGTGTGTTATGAGGAGTGTTCCCGGTTCCGGTTGATCTAATTAATGCAGCCTAACAATCCTTTAAGGGATTTGAATAATAGAAGTGTATTAGTGTGTTATGTGTAAGCCAGGTTAAAGAAATGTGTCTTTAATCTAGATTTAAACTGACAGAGTGTGTCTGCCTCCCGAACAGTGTTAGGTAGATTGTTCCAGAGTTTAGGCGCTAAATAGGAAAAGGATCTGCCGCCCGCAGTCGATTTTGATATTCTAGGTATTATCAAATGGCCAGAGTTTTGAGAACGCAGCAGACGTGGAGGACTATAATGTGATAAGAGCTCGCTCAAGTACTGAGGAGCTAAGCCATTCAGGGCTTTATAAGTAATTAACAAGATTTTAAAATCTATCCGATGTTTGATAGGGAGCCAGTGCAGTGTTGACAGAACCGGGCTAATATGGTCATACTTCCTGGTTCTAGTAAGGACTCTAGCTGCTGCATTTTGGACCAACTGTAGTTTATTGATCAAGCGTGCAGAACAACCACCCAGTAAAGCATTACAATAGTCTAACCTTGAGGTCATAAACGCATGAATTAGCATTTCTGCATTTGACATTGAGAGCATAGGTCGCAATTTAGATATGTTTTTGAGATGGAAAAACGCAGTTTTACAGATACTAGAAACATGGCTTTCAAATGAAAGATTGCTATCAAACAGCACACCTAGGTTCCTAACTGATGAAGAAGAATTGACAGAGCAGCCGTCAAGTGTTAGATAGTGTTCTAGGTTATTACATGTGGGGTTTTTAGGTCCGATAATTAACACCTCTGTTTTTTCAGAATTTAGCAGTAAGAAGTTACTAGTCATCCAGTTTTTTATATCGACTATACATTCCGTTAGTTTCTCAATTTGGTGTGTTTCACTGGGCCGTGAAGAAATATAGAGCTGAGTATCATCAGCATAACAGTGAAAGCTAACACCATGTCTCCTGATAATATCTCCCAAGGGTAACATGTAAAGCGTGAAAAGTAACGGCCCTAGTACTGAGCCTTGAGGTACTCCATACTGCACTTGTGATCGATATGATACCTCTTCATTTACTGCTACGAACTGATGGCGGTCAGATAAGTACGATTTGAACCATGCTAAGGCACTTCCACTAATGCCAACAAAGTTTTCTAGTCTATTCAAAAGAATGTTGTGGTCGATAGTGTCGAATGCAGCGCTAAGATCCAGTAGAACTAATAAAGAGATACAACCACGATCAGATGATAGAAGCAGGTCATTTGTAACTCTAATGAGAGCAGTCTCAGTACTATGATATGGTCTAAATCCTGACTGGAATTCCTCACAGATACCATTTTTCTCTAAGAAGGAATATAATTGTGAGGATACTACCTTTTCTAGTATCTTTGACAGAAAAGGGAGATTTGAGATCGGTCTGTAATTAACTAGATCTTTGGGGTCAAGTTGTGGTTTTTTAATGAGAGGCTTAATAACAGCCAATTTGAAGGTTTTGGGGACATATCCTAATGACAATGATGAATTAATAATAGCCAAAAGAGGATCTATGACTTCTGGAAGCAGCTCTTTTAGTAGTTTAGATGGAATAGGGTCTAACATACATGTTGTTGGTTTAGATGATTTAACAAGTTTATACAATTCTTCCTCTCCTATAATAGAGAATGAGTGGAATTGTTCCTCAGGGGATCTATAGTGCACTATCTGATGCGATACTGTAGCTGACGGCTGCATGGTTACAATTTTATCTCTGATAGTATCGATCTTGGAAGTAAAGTAGTTCATAAAGTCATTACAGCTGTGCTCTTGGGAAATGCCAACACCTGTTGATGCTTTATTTTTCATTAAATTAGTGACTGTATTGAATAAATACCGGGGGTTATGTTTGTTTTCTTCTAGAAGAGATGAAAAGTAATCAGATCTAGCCGTTTTTAATGCTTTTCTGTAGGATAGGGTACTTTCCCGCCAAGCTATACGAAATACCTCTAGTTTTGTTTTCCTCCAGCTGCGCTCCATTTTCCGGGCTGCTCTCTTTAGGGTGCGAGTGTGCTCATTATACCACGGAGTCAAACTGTTTTCTTTGATCTTCCTTAAGCGTAAAGGAGCAACTGTATCTAAAGTGCTAGAAAAGAGAGAGTCCATAGTTTCTGTTACATCATCAAGTTTTTCTGCGCTGTTGGATATGCTGAGGAATTGAGATAAATCAGGAAGATTACTTACAAAGCAGTCTTTTGTGGTAGAAGTGATGATTCTACCATACTTGTAACAAGGAGTAGAATTTACAGTTTTAGCTATATGGAGTTTACACAAGACTAGATAATGATCTGAGATATCATCGCTTTGCTGCAGAATTTCAACACCACTAACATCAATTCCATGTGACAGTATTAAATCTAGAGTATGATTTCGACAATGAGTAGGTCCTGAAACATGTTGTCTAACCCCAATAGAGTTCAGAATGTCTATGAATGCTGATCCTAATGCATCTTTTTCATTATCGACATGGATATTAAAATCACCAACAATTAAGACTTTATCTGCAGCCAGTACTAACTCAGATAGAAAATCTGAAAATTCTTTAATAAAGTCTGTGTGGTGCCCTGGTGGCCTGTACACAGTAGCCAATACAAACATCACAGGGGATTTATCACTAACACGTGTTTCTCTAGATAATGTTATACGCAGCACCATAACTTCAAACGAGTTATACTTAAAGCCTGCCCTCTGAGAAATACTGAGAATATTGCTATAAATTGTAGCAACACCTCCCCCTTTACCTTTTGGACGTGGCTCATTTTTATAGCAGTAATCTTGGGGGGTAGAGTCAAATTTTCAAGGGGAAAGTCCTTGAAAGCTTCTTGAATTTGAAATTAAGCAAGCTGTGTGAACCCTGAGAACATTACTGTTATCATCAGCAGGTCTTGATCTCTGGAGCCGGTCCGATGTGGTCTGATAGGGCCGCTGGGTGTTAAAAGTGCTGTTTGTGCAGGTAGCTGCGTTGATCTCTACTGTAGAAGCGGCACTTCTCGACACACGCTGCCACTGCTGCAGGTTTGGTCATCAGCAGACGCTGAGATGGTGTTTGTGGCGTGGCGGTCAGCTTTGCGGGGTGGGCAGTCAGCCTCGGGTCGCTCCGCTGTGCAAACCCATGCAAAACTGACCGCTCGCGACGCCGCAGCAGACACAAACACAGAGACTAGCTGGTGTTGAGAGGCGGAGACTTGGGCAGTTGCCAGATTTCCCATAAGGCATTGCACTTGTCTCGGTCTGACAGTGCCGGCACAACTCATCCGTTTGCGTGAAGAACACTTGAGTTTGGAAGATCGTTAGTGTTTGAGCACTGTGGTGTGCTAATCACGTACTTGATCAGCTGAGAATGTGACTTCAGGTGTGTGTGTGTTCAGGCTCGTTTGCGGATGGTGGATGTCGTAGAGAAGGAGGATGTTAATGAGGCCATGCGACTGATGGAGATGAGCAAGGACTCGCTGCAGGCCGACAAGACCAACAACACCAGGTACGTACGTACACACACACACCCACAACCCCCACTGACTGCAGCATGACCTGCGTCTCATCACACTCTCTCTCGGTCTCTCTGTGTTCAGGGCTCAGCGTCCGGCGGATGTGATCTTCTCTCTGCTGAGAGAGCTGGCTGGTGAGGGCTCAGTGAGGTCTGTTCGTATGGCTGAAGCGGAGCAGCGCTGTGTGTCCCGAGGCTTCACTCCGGCTCAGTTCCAGGCTGCTCTGGATGAGTACGAGGAGCTGAATGTGTGGCAGATCAACCAGGCGCGCTCACGCATCACCTTCGTCTGAACAAACGCTCACCGCAAACAGTGTCTGTTCATGATCTGATGAGTCTGAGTCTTTCTGCCTGATGATGGTGATGAGGAGGGAGCAAGTTTAGTTTGTTTTGCTTTGCTTTTAAATCTGTTCAATCTCTGAAATAAATACTGTAAATAGATTAACTTTGTGTTCTGACTTGATTTACAGTCATTCCTGCGGGATTTTAATAACATACTGACACATTGGTAACCCTTTACAAGCAGGTCCAGTTAGTTTAATGACATTAACAATGAGCGATTCATCATGGGTGTATATCCAGGGCTCAGCCCAGACTCATCTGTGTATGTGTCTGAATATATGGGATACCCTTTAAAGGGTTAGATCACTGAAAGATGATAATTACCCCATGATTTACTCACCCTCAAGCCAACCTAGGTGTATATCATATGAAGAAAGTCATACACCGAGGCTTGAGTGAGTAAATCTTGGGGTATTTTTCTTTTTTGGTGAACTATCCCTTTAAGGAAAATGTTTAAAAGTTTTATTGGTTACAAAGTTACTTTTTTTTTTTTTTTTTTTTTTAAAGCAAAGTTTAATTAAACATGCAGGGCTCTATAGACTTATTTAAGGAGCACTTGTACATGCATTTACACTGCACTTACAAATTGCATAATGTTATGATTGTTTTAAATATAAAATTTGGAATACAAAAATATGAAATGATTAAAAAAAAAAAAGAAACTTCTAAACCTGAGAGTAAAGTTGCCAGTAGGTGGTGACAAGCCAGTCTTAATAAGAGAGTCACAGTGTCATTTCATTCAGTCGATTCTTTCAAAACGGCTGATTCCTAGAGAAATCAATAAACTTTGTTTTTATGAATGGATCAGTGAATCATTGACTCACCCGATTCGTTCAAAAATACACCCATTACCAGGGGTGGACTGGGACAAAATTCCAGGCCATCCCATACACCCACAACAAACTCTAAAACATGGGCAACCCTATTTTTTTGAATGGCCATCACATAAAGTTTAATTCCTTAGGCTGGGGGAATGCAAAATAATTAAAAGTTATCTGGTGAACTGCACCTTCACTTCCATTTTCCCTTTCAGTCTCTTTATTTTGCCTTTATCTCTCTAGTCTCTCACATGACTTTAATACTCAAGATTTAACAAAATTATACTTTCTAAATTGCCTATGTCAAAATTAGTACAATAATAACTACATAATTACAATATCTTTATAGAAAAATCCTAATAGGCGTACTGAACATGAGTCATATTTTTCCCTTACAAAAATTAACCATGACTTTTCATTAAAGAAAAAGTACCTTTTTTTTTTTTTTTTTTTTCCGGCAAATGGATTACCATTTATATTTACTACATATTCCATGGTTAAACTATGGTTAGCCTAGTAAAACCATGTTCAATTGTGGTTATCACTGTTTAACAATAGTAACCACTGTCTTTGGATTTATAGTAAAACCGTGGTTAATTTTCGTAAGGGTTGTGGTGTTGTCTGCCCTAGCTCCCCCTAAACCTATTATAAAACGATATGATTATTTGTCTGCTAAATTACTACTATAACATTACAATAGATGATGTCCTTTAGCAGTATTCTGAGTGATGAGTAAACAAAGACAAAACTACAGTAGCCTATTTACAAGCTGAAACTCACCTGCGCTTGAAATCATGAACAGTAGTTTTGCTTCTCTGGTCCTGGGCGCTTCCACTCCATTCTCAAACCTCTCGCATTGATTACTCTGATCGAAACTGTTTGGCGGAGGCGCGCGAGCAGAAGCATTGCCAGTCACGACTAACGATTCATGATTTATTAGAGATTTATTATCAAATGACAAATTCGGAAATAATCGCTTTAGTATATTAGGCAGGCGATTATAAAATAACAATAATATATATATATATATATATATATATATATATATATATAATTTTCCCGGTTCTCCCGATGGCCAGTCCGCGCCTGCTCATTAATCATTAATAGGGACAACTCTTTTAGACCACGTGTCGGGAGCGCCGACCGTTTTCCCGTCGTTATACTAGCAAAAGTGGATTCGGACACGCAATAAGTGCACCTCCGCTGTGCGCTTTAGACCATGCGCTTAGATCGTTAAAATAGGGCCCAGTGTCTTTACAACGTAAGTCCCTTAATACGAACAAAAGAAAAGTCTGCTATAGACTATAGACCATGTTAACCAAACCGTTCATTTATCGCTTTAACTGCGTGTCCTGCTACAGACAGATGCTCAAAAAGGCAAATCGGACACATAAGAATTTATAAGAAATATAATTATATATTATACAAAATGTTGCACTTTTTTGAAGAAATCTTGATTGTAATGTTAAAATAATTGATCTAGTAGAGTACATTGGCAGGATCGGACATCGACTGCTGGTCAGTTTAATGTCAGAAGCTCGTTTCGTCGGTTCTTGTCGGGAGTGAATGACAGTGTAAGAGAGCAAATCTGCGGTTTTAATGCGCATGAAAAGTCGGTGATGATGCGTAAAGGACATTAATAAAAATGTCCTTTAGCGCGTCTCTGACTCGATAATGACGAGATTTAGCGCTTTAACGGAGCAGATGGCAGCAGCGATCAATACTGAGAGCAGAGGAGGATTTCTCCATATGTCCTGATCTTTCATCTTTGCCTGTTCGGAGACACTGATTTTTGTGCTAGTAATATTTTCTTTTTGCTCTTTGACTGGCGCTGATCAGAGACAGACGCGCTCACTGATCAGTCTTTTCTACAACAATGTTTATTTTAGGAGGGAAAAAAATACAGTTTGTAAAATACATCTGATATCGGATGCTGCGAAAATCGAACCATGCAGCAAACACGCATTTATATGATAATTATACTTTTGACTCATCTTAAAAATGGTTTAATGTGATGTTTATCATTTTATAAAACGTTTTTTTTTTTTTTTTTTTTTTTTTTGTGAAAACTTGGATCTGAATGGTTAATCGTTTTTAATAGTCATTTTATAGTTTAATAAGTTAAAACTTCAGCTTGTAGGCTCGAAACGTTACCTGTGATGTGAACATAAATATTCTACTTTTGGAGCTGTGGTGTGTTTTTGGAGCTGTGGTGTGTTTTTGGAGCTGTGGTGTGCCAACATTGCTCTTCATGTTTATATTGTGGTTGAGCACTCACATTGAGCTTTTAAGCTTGTTGGATGTGCGCACATTGATTGTTATCTTTGTAGTTTAATAAGTTACCATTGCAATACCTCACTGACACGGTATTAATTTTATTTGTGCAGTTATTAAAAAAGGTCTTAAAAGTACCCAATCAGATACACATTGTGTAGGAGTTCAGCGGCGCTTCCCTTCAGGATTGATTTAGGCTTCATGATGCGGCGCTCGTTAGAGATCAGCTACATGATCAGTAAAGGTGCTTAAACGAGTGTGCGTTTACTTGAGAATCAGATATTTCATGAAATACTTGACAAGTTTGGAAACGTATCGAATAAAGAAAGGAAAAATGAAATAAAACCAGTACATCAGTTATACAGCGCTATTGTGCATGACGCTGATTCTTTTGATGAATAATATGGAATACAAATCATTATTTGATTTTTAGGAATAAAAGCATATTATTTAATCTTTAAACCCTCAGAATTACACTGTGATCTGGCTGAATGAAAGGCTCGTGCTGAAGAGCCAACAAAGAGAAAAGGTAGATGTGTGTGTTTCTATTGTTCAGACACACGCTCTTTAGGGAGGGGGGTGTGTGTCTCTCTGTCTGTGTGTGTGTGTGTGTGTGTGTGTGTGTGTGTGCGCGTGCACGATCATCCCGGGACAAAGGCAGACGCGGCTGCTGAGGCGCGGCAGGTTCGTCTCGTCTTTAATCGCAGGTTTAGTGTCCACTTTCACTGACTCTGTGTTTGTGAGGATGATGAAGGTGTTTGTGAGGATGAGGATGATGAAGGTGCTGCTGTGTTTGATCGCGCTGTGGGGCGCCGCGGGCGGAGCGCGGAGCTGCGGAGAGTCACGCCGGGTGTATGGAGAGAAACACGGGCTGAACACCGCGCCGCACACACACATCAGCGGTAAGACACACACACACACACACATCGGCACACACAACTCACACACACACACATCAGCGGTAAGACACACACACACACACACACACATCGGCACACACAACTCACACACACACACATCAGCGGTGATGAGATACACCTAAATAATGTTCTAAAGTGTAAACAGATCACAATGGAAAATGTGACTTTTTGGTTTATTTCCCCTGTGTTCTGATCATTTAGATATATGTAATATTAGATAAAGTAAATATCTGTAAATAGATGTATTAAAATTTATAATATTTGCATCTGTGCAATGATTTGCAGACTTTTTCTTTGATGCTTCATTACAGAATTTGACTGTGATTCCTCAGCAGCTGTGAACTCTGAATTTGACAGCAGCCACTGATTCATTTCCCTGTGTGTGTGTGTGTGTGTGTGTGTGTGTGTGATTGACAGGTGAGCACCTGCGTCTGTGTCCTCGTGATTACACCTGCTGCTCCAGTCTGATGGAGGACACACTCGCGCGTCAGAGTGAGGCTGACTTTTTGTCTGCGGTTCAAGACACCAGCCAGTTCCTGCTCACCACCTTCACCCAGAGACACCGCAAGTTTGATGGTGAGGACCTGATTGAGAGCATGAATGACTGACTGCACTGTAAACATCTTGACACTCATGAAACAACCTTCATTCAGCACCCATCATTTAGAGAGGAGACAGGAACAACAGCATCTTCTGATTCAGAACATCTTGCTTCACTCTCATTGCACAAAGCATAAAGTTTCCCAAAAAAATGCATGCTGCAATTCACTATTACAAGCAACAAAATGAACATACATATATTTATACTGAACACACACAAATTTTTGTTTCATGACCTTTTACAAAAGAACACTAACAGCTGTCGTCACATAATGCATCATACGTTTTGATAAACTGTACCTCCAAATATAAAAACATGAGCATTTTAGTGCCATTGGTGTGAACAGAGAAAAGATCTTCTGATATCTTTCACAACATCTTCATGACATTTATGAGCCCTACAGACACAAGAACAATCTTCTGGACAACAACCAATCCGGCTTCAGAAGCGGCCACTCTACCGAGACTGCCCTACTCTCGGTTACAGAGGCCCTGAGACTGGCAAGAGCGGCTTCCAAATCCTCTGTACTCATCTTGCTGGACCTGTCTGCTGCTTTTGACATGGTTAACCACCAGATCCTCCTGTCCACCCTCAGAAAGATGGGCATCTCAGGAACCGCGCTCCTGTGGTTCGAGTCTTACCTCTCAAATAGGTTCTTCAGGGTGTCTTGGAGGGGTGAGGTTTCAAAGTCACAACTTCTTGCTACTGGAGTTCCTCAAGGCTCAGTGCTTGGACCAGTTCTCTTCTCCATCTACATGATGTCGTTAGGATCGGTCATTCAGAAGCATGGCTTTTCCTATCACTGCTATGCTGATGACACTCAACTCTACTTCTCATTCCAGCCAGATGATCCGACGGTAGCTGCTCGCATTGCAGCCTGTCTGAGTGACATTTCTAGCTGGATGAAGGATCATCACCTTCAGCTGAACCTTGCTAAGACAGAACTGCTAGTGGTCTCAGCCAAGCCATCACTTCACCACAACTTCTCTATACAGCTGTGTTCGTCAACCATAACTCCTTCCAGGACAGCCAGGAACTTTGGAGTTGTGATCGATGATCAGTTAAGCTTCACAGACCATATTGCTACAACGGCCCGGTCCTGCAGATATGCCTTATACACCATTAGGAAGATTAGACCCTTCCTGTCAGAGCAAGCCGCACAACTCCTTGTCCAAGCTCTTGTTCTCTCCAGACTGGACTTTTGTAATGCTCTCTTGGCGGGCCTTCCCGCTAGTACTATCAAGCCTCTGCAACTGATACAGAATGCAGCAGCCAGAGTGGTCTTTAATGAACCGAAAAAAGCTCACGTTACCCCTCTCTTCATCAGGTTACACTGGCTACCAATAGCCGCTCGCATCAAATTCAAAGTACTGATGTTTGCCTACAAGACAACTAGCGCTGCACCAACGTATCTAAACTCACTAGTTCAAACTTATGCACCTTCCAGAAGCTTGCGCTCTGCAAGTGAATGACGCCTTGTGGTGCCATCCCAAAGAGGTACCAAATCTCTCTCGTGGACCTTTTCCTGGACTGTGCCCAGCTGATGGAATGACCTCCCGATTTCAATTCGAACATCTGAGTCTTTAACCATTTTCAAAAATCATCTAAAGACGCATCTTTTTCGCCAGCACCTGACCAACTAATATTAACACTTTCCTATTCTATTTATATATAATTTTTTTTTTTTTAAAAACTAGCTACTCTCGATGGTCTGATTGCTTCTATTGTTCTCATTTGTACGTTGCTTTGGATAAAAGCGTCTGCTAAATGATTAAATGTAAATGTAAGAACAAACGACACTCATGGTTTTAACACTTGAGAGTTAAAAAAACACTTGGGAGAATAAAGACAGTCCCTTTTCTGTCTGTTTCTTTCAACTTGAATATATTTTAATCATTCATTTGAAATATTTTGTATTAGGATATTTATTGAATAATCCATCATGTTATTGCATTGATGATTAGAACCATCTTGTTATTTGGATTCATATTTTTCATTTAAATATGTGACAGAATACGTGTGGTTTTTTTTTTTTTTTTTTATTATTATTTTTTTTTTAGCACTGAAGTAGATTAAATATGTCCAGAAAAGGGTTAAACAGTATGTGTCATGAAGTGCTCTAAGAGTGAATTTACTGCTCTCACCTCTACTCTGATAGATATATGCAGTATGTGTGATATTGTTTTCAGTAATGTGGAAAAATGTAAAATCTTAACTTCTCAAATCAGTATTTGCAGATACTTTAAATTCACTTGTGGAGGTCATGGAAGCCTGAAGGTTTTTTGTGAATGAATGAGAATGTCTTTTTCTCTGTCCCTGTGGTGTCAGAGTTTTTCCGGGAGCTGATGGATGTGGCAGAGAAGACGATGAATCAGATGTTCACGCAGACATACGGTCATCTGTACACGCAGAACGCTCACATCTTCCAGCAGCTGTTTGCAGACCTGCGGCGCTACTACACAGGTCAGTGTGTGTGTGTGTGTGTGTGTGTCAATGTCAATTTTATTTATATAGCACTATTAAGCGCAACCAAGGTTGACCAATGTGCTGCACAATAGAAAACATAATAATAGGACAAATACAAAATAATTACTAAAAACTGTGCGGTAGAACTTTATCATTGATAATATGCCAAATAAAAAAAAAGGGTTTTTAGCTTGGATTTAAAAACAGATAGTGAAGATGCAGATCTAATACAGAAGGGCAGAGCATTCCACAATCTGGGGGCAGCTACTGAAAAAGGGTGCTCACCCTGCACTTCAGCTTCGACTTTGGGATGCATAATAATCTCTGGTTGGATGACCGGAGAGACAAGACCGGACGATGTTCAGTCAAGAAATCCGAAAGATAAGGAGAGGACAAACCATTTAATGCTTTGAACACTAAGAGAAGAATTTTAAAATAAATTCGATAACGCAAAGGCAACCAGTGCAGACAGCATAAAATCAGTGTAATGTGATCCCGTTTTTTTGTATTCGTTAAAAGTCTTGCAGCTGCATTTTCAACTATTTGCAAGCGTGATAGAGCTAACTGGCTGATCCGAAAATACAGCGAGTTGCATTAGTCCAATCTAGATTAAATACAGTGCCCTCCACTAATATTGGCACCCTTGGTAAATCTGAGCAAAGGTGGCTGTGAAAATAAATCTGCATTGTTTATCCTTTTGATCTTTCATTCAAAAAATTCACAAAATTCCAACCTATCATTGAAGTGGGGAGAAAATCTCATGATAAAATAAATGTTTTTCTCCAATGCATGTTGGCCACAATTATTGGCACCCCTGGAAATTCTTGAGTAAAATATCTCTGAAGTATATTCCCATTCATATTCCCATTTTTTTTTTTTTTTTTTTTTTTTAGCATATCAGGGAGACTAGGAGCATGAAATTGTCCAGCCATGACTTCCTGTTTCACAGGATTATAAATATGAGGAACACAAAGGCCAAATTCCCTTAATCATCCATCACAAGGAGCAAAATCAAACAAAGTTATGATGTGCAGAACAAGATTGTTGAGCTTCATAAAATAGAAAGTTGCTGTAAGACAAAAGCTAAAGCATTGAAAATCCACATTTCTACCATCAGGGCAATAATTAAGAGGTTCCAATCAACTAAAGATGTCACAAATCTGCCTGGAAAAGGACGTGTGTCTATATCGTCCTAATGCACGCTGAGGAGGAGAGTTTGAGTGGCCAAAGACTCTCCAAGGACCACAGCTGGAGAATTGCAGAGATTAGTTGAGTCTTGGAGTCAGAAAGCTTAAAACAATATATATCAAACAGCCCCTACACCACCACATATTGTTCAGGAGGGTTTCAAGAAAAATTCTCCTCGCTCATCCAAAAACAAAATCCAGCATTTTCAGCTGTCAGACATGACTAGATCTTGAAATGGCACTGGCTTCTATGGTCACATGAAACTAAAAAAAGAGCTTTTTGGCAGCAAACCTACCATATGAGTTTAGTACAAACAGGGATAAAAAGTACCCCATGCTCACGGTTAAATATACTGCTAGATCTTTAATGTTTTTCTGCCAGAGGTCCTGAACATCTTGTTCAGATGCATGGCATCATGGATTCTCTCAAATACCAACAGATAAAAAAATCTAAAGCTGACTGCCTCTGTTAGAAATCTTAAAATGGGCCGTGTTTGGATCTTCCATCAGGACAATAATCCAAAACAAACATCAAAATCAACACAAAAATGGGTCACCGAGCACAAAATGAAGCTTTTACCATGGCTGTCCCAGTCCTCTGACCTGAACCCTATAGAAAATGAGTGAGGTGAACTAAAGAGGAGAAGCACCAACATGGAGCTGTGAATCTGAAGCATCTGGTTAGATTCTGCATGAAGGAATGGTCTCTGATCTCTTATCAGGTGTTCTCCAAACTCTTCAGGTGTTCTCCAAACTCTTCAGTTGTTTTACTTCAATGATAAGTTAGAATTTTGTGAATTTTTTGAATGAAAGATCAAAAAGATAAACGATCCAGATTTATTTTCACAGCCACCTTTGCTCATATTTACCAAGGGTGCCAATATTAGTGGAGGGCACTGTAAAGGCATGAATTACTTTTTCAAAATTGTTACCAGACAGAATAGGTTTTACTTTTGCTAGTAGTCGAAGCTGAAAGAAGCAGGATTTGACAACTCTGTTTATCTGTTTGTCAAATTTCAAAACATCAAAAATAACACCAAGATTTTTTACCTAAGGCTTCACAGAAGAGGTTAAATCACCAAGATTAATTTTTGGTGTACTAAAAGAATCTGACAGACCAAACACTATTATTTCAGTTTTACTCTCATTAAAATTAAGAAAAATTAAAGACAATCAGGCTTTCACATTAGCTAGGCAAGTCAAAAGTGCTTCCAGACCATTAAAACTCGGTTTTAAGGGCAGATTGATTTGAGTGTCATCTGCATAGCAATGAAACGATAGACCATGCTTCCTAAAAATAGAACCCAATGGGAGCATATATAATGAAAAAAGAATAGGAGCTAAAATGGATCCCTGGGGAACAACACACGACAGAGGAGCTGCCTCTGATGAAAGTTCACCAATGTTAACTTTAATACTTTGATTGGAAAGATATGAATTAAACCATTTAAGAGTACTTCCTTTTATGCCAGCGCAGTGCTCCAAGTGAGCAAGCAAGACAGCATGGTCCACAGTGTCAAAAGCAGTGCTCAAGTCTAGGAGCACAAGCACAGCATAATCCCCAGCATCACCAGTTAGTCGAATATCATTTAAAACCTTCAGAAGTGCAGTCTCAATCAAGTGGTGTTTTCTAAAACCTGATTGAAAGACCTCAAAGGTCTTATTTTCATCTAAAAAAAGATTGTAGTTGTTGTAGGACTACTTTTTCTAAAAGACAGATTTGAAATGGGTCTATAATTGGCTAGAACAGAACAGTGTTGCCAACTTAGCAATTTTGTTGCTAAATTTAGCAACTTTTCAGACTACCCTAGCAACTTTTTCTTCCAAAAGCACCTAGCAACAAATTTAGCTATTTTTAAAAATTTATTTGGCAACTTTTAGCAAGTTTTGATAAGTGACTCAGACAATAAAAGGCATGCATTTTCCATCTAAATTACACAAAAAGAGGAAACCAAAGATGCCTAGCAGTACACGCATCACATGAATTGACTTAGCTGCTACTTACAATTGTTCAATTTAATAATAATAATAATAATAATAATAATAATAATAATAATGATAATTGAATAATTGTTCATTTATGATACACTTTAGTAGCTTGTACCTGCTATTGTTGATCAGTTAGTACACGGTAAACAAAATGGAAAAGATACTAGTAATTTTCCAGGACATTATCCATTATCACCCTGTAACATGAAAACACAATGCTTAATTAAAGTCCAGGTAAAAAAAAAAAAAAAAAAAAAAAAAACAATATGGAAAATTCTTTCATATTAACATAGTAGATCGTGCCCTTTTTTACAGACATTTCTTAGAGTGTAGCATACTAACTACTAATACACTGCTTAAAGCCAAAGACTATAGAAATCCTTGAAAGGCACTTTGTTAAAGCATAATTGTTGAGAATGTGTAGTATTACTAATCTGTAGTATTACTAGTTTACTAGCTATTAAAAAAAAAAATAGCTAATATTAATTCATTCAAAACTTACACAGATTTGAATGAAGTGTAATCATTCAAAACTTTGAGTGTTCAATAATTCAGTGAATTAAAAATACAGTTATTTATATTTTAATATTATATTATGCATATTATTTTACAAACAGATCTAAATTAACATATAGAAAATATATTTTTTTGCTGAGATTTGATGTTGTGACAATTTTGCGTCATGATTACGCAATGACTTCATTGCGCAATGGCATCACAACGTCATTTAGCAACTTTTAGCAACAAATCAACCTTCCTTTAGCAACTTTCTCTGAAAATTAGTTGGCAACACTGGAACAGAAGGATCTAGGTTTGGTTTCTTAAGCAAGGGATAGACTGTGGCATGTTTTAAGACATCAGGTACAGGACTAGTTTCAAATCATGGTCACTAGGTAGGGCCCTACTGCATCAAAAACTTGTTTAAGAAAATATGCTGGAATAGCATCAATGGAGGAGCCGGACATACTATCTCTTGAAGTTGTATAAAAGAAATAGGTTTAAACTGAGTGAACTCAGCAGAGCAAACAGAGGAAATGGAAGGATCGAAATCAGGTGGACATATCCCCAACCTGACAACACTGATCTTATTAACAAGATTAATTTTTAACTTAATATTTAAGTTTACAGTATACTGTCATGCACATTTTATTTTATTTTTATTTTATATTTTGTTCTTTAAATTTTCTTTCTTTATTTCATTTTATCTATACCTATTTATGTATATTCCTCTGTGTTTGTATTCGATAATATTTGCACTGTCCATGGAGCGGACCTGACTCACATTTCACTGCTGGTTATATCTCTATATAATCATGTATGTGGCAAATAAAAATCTTGAATCTTGAAAACAAAAAATCTAAGGAAGTCATCACACATTGTTTTTGACATACCAGGATACTCACAAACAGTTGGATTAACAACAGTGTTAAAAATAGTAAGATTTTTGGGTCTATGGAAATTCTTGTCAATGATCTCCGTGAAATAGCTGGATTTTGCTACTCTAACTGCCTTCTGAAATTTGGGTAATGTGTGTGTGTGTGCAGGGGGCAGAGTAAGTCTGACAGAGGTGCTCTCAGATTTCTGGGCAGGACTAGTCGAGCGCGTCTTCGCTCTGGTTAACCCTCAGTATCAGTTCAGCGAGGACTATCTGGAGTGTGTCAGCAAACACGCCGAGCAGCTGCGGCCGTTTGGAGATGTGCCACATAAACTGCACATTCAGGTAACTTATTATTACATGAATGAGTGTTTTTCATTTTATGACCAAGACAAAAACAAATGTTTTAAAAAAAAAGTCAAGATTTCTTCTTATCAATTTCTTTAAAAGAGCAGATGTGCATATGACGACACATTCTCTTATCTGTCATTCATGAAATCACGTGTTGTTCTTCCAAAAACAAATAATTCCAAAATATGAAATACAGTGAGGGAAAAAATTATTTGATCCCCTGCTGATTTTGTACGTTTGCCCATTGACAAAGAAATCATTAGTCTATAATTTTAATGGTAGGTTTATTTGAACAGTGAGAGACAGAATAACAACAAAAAAATCCAGAAAAATGCATGTCAAAAAAGTGAATATAAATTGATTTGCATTTTAATGAGTGAAATAAGTATTTGACCCCTTCGCAAAACATGACTTATTACTTGGTGACGAAACCCTTGTTGGCAATCACAGAGGTTAGACATTTCTTGTAGTTTGCCACCAGGTTTGCACATCTCAGGAGGGATTTTGTCCCACTCCTCTTTGCAGATCCTCTCCAAGTCTTTAAGGTTTCGAGGCTGACATTTGGCTCAAACTCAAACCTTCAGCTCCCTCCACAGATTTTCTATGGGATTGAGGCCTGGAGACTGGCTAGGCCACTCCAGGACCTTAATGTGCTTCTTCTTTGAGCAACACCTTGGTCTCTAGGTGCTGATCCACCATCTGATCTGGATACAGACTGGATTGGGTGGTTATGCTGATCTCGGAATAAGAAAGAGACAGACTAATATTAGCATTGATGCCATTCTTCTTACGATGTAACAAGTACATCAGGTGTTTTGGGAAGTGTTCCCGGTTCTGGTTGACCTAATTAATGCAGCCTAACAATCCTTTAACGGATTTGAATAATAGAAGTGTATTAGTGTGTTATGTGTAAGCCAGGTTAAAGAAATGTGTCTTTAATCTAGATTTAAACTGACAGAGTGTGTCTGCCTCCCGAACAGTGTTAGGTAGATTGTTCCAGAGTTTGGGAACTAAATAGGAAAAGGATCTGCCGCCTGCAGTTTATTTTGATATTCTAGGTATTATCAAATGGCCAGAGTTTTGAGAACGCAGAGGACGTGGAGGACTATAATGCGATAAGAGCTCACTCAAATACCGAGGAGCCAAAGCATTCAGGGCTTTATATGTAATTAACAGGATTTTGAAATCTAAACGATGTTTAATAAGGAGCCAATGCAGTGTTGACAGAACCGGGCTAATATGGTCATACTTCCTGGTTCTAGTAAGGACTCTAGCTGCTGCATTTTGGACCAACTGTAGTTTATTGATCAAGCATGCAGAACAACCACCCAATAAAGCATTACAATAATCTAACCTTAAGATCATAAACGCATGAATTAACATTTCTGCATTTGACATTGAGAGCATAGGTCGCAATTTAGATATATTTTTGAGATGTAAAAATGCAGTTTTACAAATGCTAGAAACGTGGCTTTCAAAGGAAAGATTGCTATCAAATAGCACACCTAGGTTACTAACTGATGATGAAGAATTGACAGAGCAGCCATCAAGTATTAGACGGTGATCTATATTATTACATGTGGGGGTTTTAGGTCCGATAATTAACACCTCTATTTTTTCAGAATTTAGCAGTAAGAAATTACTAGTTATCCAGTTTTTTTATATCGACTATGCATTCCGTTAGTTTCTCAATTTGGTGTGTTTCACTGGGCCGCGAAGAAATATAGAGCTGAGTATCATCAGCATAACAGTGAAAGCTAACATCGTGTTTCCTGATGATATCTCCCAAGGGTAACATGTAAAGCGTGAAAAGTAAAGGCCTTAGTACTGAGCCTTGAGGTACTCCATACTGCACTTGTAATCGATATGATATCTCTTCATTCACTGCTACGAACTGATGGCGGTCAGATAAGTATGATTTGAACCATGCTAATGTACTTCCACTAATGCCAACATAATTTTCTAGTCTATTCAAAAGAATGTTGTGGTCGATAGTGTCGAACGCAGCGCTAAGATCCAGTAGAACTAATAAAGAGATACAACCACGATCAGATGATAGAAGCAGGTCATTTGTAACTCTAATGAGAGCAGTCTCAGTACTATGATACGGTCTAAATCCTGACTGGAATTCCTCACAGATACCATTTTTCTCTAAGAAGGAATATAATTGTGAGGATACTACCTTTTCTAGTATCTTTGACAGAAAAGGGAGATTTGAGATCGGTCTGTAATTAACTAGATCTTTGGGTCAAGTTGTGGTTTTTTAATGAGAAGCTAAATAACAGCCAATTTGAAGGTTTTGGGAACATATCCTAATGACAATGATGAATTAATAATAGCCAAAAGAGGATTTATGACTTCTGGAAGCAGCTCTTTTAGTAGTTTAGATGGAATAGGGACATCATCATCATCATCTCTCTCTATTGTGATTGGCAGGTGTCGCGAGCGTTGACTGCGGCGAGGGCACTGGTTCAGAGTTTGTCTGCCGGAAGAGACATAGTGAACAAGGCAACAAAGGTGTGTAAATGTGACTCAGTATTTGTGCTGAGCATTAATAATAAACTAATAAATAAAATAACCGATCACAAAAGATCTGAGCAGCGCTGCACCTGCATCTCACAGCCACAAAAAGCAAAGTCACAACAACACAACACCATTGCAGAGCCACGACAACAGTTTTTACATTTGTATTATTTTTGTGTTTGATATTAATTTGTGTTCTATAAATATTGTTTCAAAGCAGCTTGACAGAAAGACAGTTAATGTTTATATAAATGTTTAATTTTATTATAAATTTATATAATGTTTAATAAATCGTCACATTTATTTCTAAAGCACTTTATACATGCACAGAAATAGACATGAAAATAATGGTGTAAATGTTGCAAAGTTCTTTAATTATGAAACTGACATCATTTCAACTGTAAAGCAGCTCTACCGAAGACAATAGAGTCATCATTCAGATCAATGCAGTTAAAATTTTATTCTTGAACTGAGTTTTCATAATTGATTTTAATTCCTGTTGATCTCTGTGAAGCTGCTGTGAAACAATCTGTATTGTATAAAATGCTACAGACATAAAGTGTGATTTGACTAAGTAATAAGCAATTTTTGTTATTTACACACAAAATATCAATCCCAATCATTCGACACTGATCAAGAGAAACTGATGCAGTGCAAACCTAAAAATAATATGCTCATCCCATCGAATATAATAGAGCAAAGATTTTGAATGTGATGATTGTATATTCTCTTGGACATGTATTGTACTATGGGTAAGTTTGTTGCTGCAGCTCTTTGTGTGTGTGTGTGTGTGTGTGTGTGTGTGTGTGTCTCTAGCTGACGGTGGAATCTGAGTGTGTTCGGGCTCTAATGCGGCAGTGGTTTTGTCCACTGTGTCGTGGACTTCCTTCCCTCAAGCCCTGTCATTCGCTGTGCCTGAACGTCATGAAGGGTTGCCTGGCCAATCAGGCCGACTTAGATTCTGAATGGAACAATTTCATTGGTGAGAAAGAAAACCCGTAAACGTAGTTCACCCGGAAACTATTATTCTGTCATCATTTTCTTGCATGATTTACATCATGTACACCAACAAACATATTTGTAATAATCTCTCATCATTTTTGTCCATCCATCAAAAGCCTGTGAAATCAGCATTTCAAGCTTCAAAAACATAAATAAAGACATGGTAAAAGTAATCCACATGAATCAAGAGACACTATCACTTTATATGTGACCCTGGACCACAAAACCAGTCTTAAGTCGCTGGGGTATATTTATAGCAATAGCCAAAAATTACACTGTATGGGTCAAAATTATTGATTTTTCTTTTACGCCAAAAATCATTAGGATATTAAGTAAAGATCATGTTCCATGAAGATATTTTGTAAATTTCCTACTGTAAATATATCAAAACTTAATTTTTGATTAGTAATATGCATTGCTAAGAACTTCATTTGGACAACTTTAAAGGTGATTTTCTCAGTATTTAGATTTTTTTGCACCCTCAGATTCCAGGTTTTCAAATAGTTGTATCTCAGCCAAATATTGTCCTATCCTAACAAACCATACATCAATGGAAAAATTATTTTTCAGCTGTAGTTCAGCTGTATAATTTCAAAATTTCAAAGATTTTCAAAAATTGAACCTTATGACTGGTTTTGTGGTCCAGGGTCACATATGATGAACAGATTTCATTTAGACTTTTGTTCACATATGAACATTGATCAGCACATGTACATAGAGCACATCAACACACGGAAACCTCACGGGTTCTTCTCAGTGTCTTATGGCCTCGAAACAGCGTGAGGGGAGTAGATGATGACAGAATTGTTAGTTCCTTTATGTGTGAATGTCTGTTTTTCAGTGTGAATCTGATTAACCTGCAGACGCTCTGATGGTGGTGGTGGAGAAACTCGGCGGGCCGTTTCATTTCGAGTTGGCCGCAGACTCCATCGCAGTGAAGGTGTCTGAAGGCATCATGTACATGCAGGAGAACAGCATTACCATCTCTGCAAAGGTAAAACATACATTTACATTTAAAACATACAAGTATTTACACGTAGCATGTGAGTCTCATTTCACTTCACAGAAAGCACATCGGACAGACGGAGCACAATTACTGTTAAAACCAAAAATAAAAACTGCTGAAATATTTGTTGCTGGATATTTTAAAATTCTACATGTATTACCAGTAATGGTATTTTATGAAAGTGCTAAGTAAGTTTTGAGTAAGGTTATTTTTATAAAGTAATGCATTACAATATTACATAACTCCATATAAAGTAACTAATTGCATTATTTATTTAGGAAAGTAATGCATTACGTTACTTTTGTGTTACTTTTTATCATCTGAGCTGGGCTTGCTTATTTATTTTTAATAGCAAAACCAAAAGTTATATTTTTGGCAACAGTAAGGGCCATTGCACACCAAAAGTGGAAAGAATAATCCTCAGGTTTACTTCTGATTTCTCTCAACACAGGGACAGGAGAGCTGTCAGTCAATAAACAGGAAAACAAAGCAACTTGCGTTATTTATTTGAAAATGTAACGCAGATGTTTTCTTGTAAATTTAAAAGTAATGTGTTACTTTACTAGTTACTTGTAAAAAGTAATCTAAATACGTGAAATGATCGACAGATGTCATTATTTGCAACCCTGTTTGCCGAAGCATGTCCAGCTTGAGAACAGTTGCACTGATGTTGAATGCAGCTGGGCTATGTGTGTTAAAAATTTCTACAGTACATGTTTTAATCTTTCCATGTGACTGGTTATGCATTGAGCTAATGTGACATTTTTGTGCCCTTGTGTTGGTTTCAGGTCTTTCAGGGCTGTGGGATCCCTCGGCCAACTCCAGCCAGAAACAGACGCTCACCCAGAGAGAGAGACGGCAAGAGAGCCTTCAGGACCTACAGCGCCGAGGAGAAACCCACCACTGCATCGGGAACAAACCTGGACCGACTGGTGAGACGCACCTCCAAACCAAACACCACCTCTGGGAAAATTTGAATAAAACCGAATAAGAATCAGCATGACAATTTGGCCATCTAAGGCTGAGATGTGAGGAGTCAAACATTTCAAAAAACTATACTAATACATCCATTTGTGAAATAAGAGGAAGGTTTTCAAAATCTTCTAGATTACCAAATCAAAAATTTTGCCCATAAACTTCTCAAATATGTATTAAATGAACTCCCATAATTATCCAGGCATCTGTGCGAAGAGTCGTCTGCTGAAGGTTTGTTGTAGAATTACAGATGTTCTTATTAGACACAGTTTGATTAGATCTTACCCGAATTCCAGACATCAGACCATATTTTAACTTTGCACACACTAACTGGCAAATGCAGAGAAAATGAGACTATTTAGCCTGCTTTCAATTCCAAAAAACTTTTAATTCATTCTGGCTTGAGAGATTGTCCTTTAATTAATTGAAAGAGTCATTAGAGGAAAAAGTGGTCAAATAAATGTACAAAAACAGCAAATGCTTCTTCAAAGCAAAGCTTCACCCAGGAGCATGAGTTTGAAACTCTCAAATTTTTTTCCATATTGCCTTAAAATATTCAGAAGAAAAAACACTTATGCAGCACTTATGATGCTGGTTCATAATCACAACAGGAGGTACTTTTTTAATGTAATGGCAAATTTTTCAATAATTTATTGACTCATACATATTCATTTGATGAATATGTTATGTATAATTTGGGTGTCTCTGGCTGTCAGTGTTGTATTGATCTTGATAATTGATGGATGTCTGTGATCAGGTGGAGGAGCTACAGGAGCGTCTGCGTCCCATGAGGGGATTCTGGGTAGCGCTGCCTCACACTATCTGTAATGATGAACACAAGGCAGCTGACGTGACCAATGAGGATCGCTGCTGGAATGGACAGACGCGCGGCAGGTGTGTATGCTGACGCTCCAGAACATGGGTCGCTTAAGTGGGGGTTACTTTTGAGGTCTGGTACAAATTTGACATAGGCTACAAAAATACATAGGCTATAGGCACATATGTATGCATGATTAATCATTAAAAGAACACAATCTCGATTCAAACACGCAATCTTATTCCTGAATGACGATTCCACTATGTTTAATAAACCTTTGAAATCAAAGTCACATCAGAATATTTAAACCTGCTTTCATGCAGCCGCTGATCCAGAGAGAGCAGCGCTCATCATGTAAAGCTTTATGTATGAAACAGCTTCACAAACAGTCTACACAGTATTGCAAACATTAAATAATGAGAGTACTGGGATAAAAGTTTAAAGTCCGGATATAGACTCTGATGTTGTGGCAGCCGCGATCAAAATGTGTAATTGATCTTTGGAACAAATGTTACAATTCAGAAATATGTGACCCTGGATCACGAAACCAGTTTTAAGTAGCACGGGTATATTTGTAGCAATAGCCAAAAATACATTGTATGGGTCAAAATTATCTATTTTTTTTTTTTATGCCAAAAATCATTAGGATATTAAGTAAAGATCATGTTCCATGAAGATATTTTGTAAATTTCCTACCGTAAATATATGAAAACTTAATTTTTGATTAGTAATATGCATTGCTAAGAACTTCATTTGGACAACTTTAAAGGCGATTTTCTCAGTATTTAGATTTTTGTGCACACTCAGATTCCAGATTTTCAAATAGTTGACAATCTCAATTTAAAAAAATTGACCCTTATTACTGGTTTTGTGGTCCAGGGTCACATATAGATTGTATATGTTACATTATGCCACTAGGTGGCGACCAATGACTGGTAAAATGTATTTGATGTGTGAATCACTCATTCATAAACTCTGGACAAAACAAGTCTTCATTCATTTCTTTCAAAATGATTTGTTTACAGAATGAATTCATTTAAATTAATAAATATTTAAATAGACTCATTTATAACATTAAATAAAACATTTTGTGAGAAACCCAAGTAAATTAGCCTACATATTGTTTTGTTTGGTTGTCTAATGTTCTGTTTTCAGAATCATGGGAGAAACGTGATCTATATTCTAAAAATCAATTATCCAGAGTCATAACTTAAAAAATACATAGGCTAATATATCTGGCATCTTACTAATACTATTACTACTGTTTCTAATATAAAACGTGTTCTGCAAACCAGACCCCCCCCCCCTTCCACGATCATGCTCCTGAAGGCTGAAGCGTGTGACGAGTCAGGTTTACGTGTGTGTCTGTGTTCTTCAGATACCTGCCGTCCGTTACCGCTGATGGTTTGGTGAATCAGATTAATAATCCGGAGATGGAGGTGGATGTCGCCCGGCCAGATGTCAAAACACGACAGTTAATCATGGAGCTGCGAGTGGCTGTGAACAGACTGAGACACGCTCAGAATGGACGAGACGCGGATCTCATTGACAGTGAGTGTCTCTGTGCTTTTATCTTGGTGTCTGTCTGTTCCGAAACAAAAAAATGTTAAGGTAACGTTATCAATCAGCTGAAGTGTGCACATGCAGTTTAGACTCTTGGTCATAAATGTGACCCTGGACCACAAAACTAGTTAATTTTCTGAAATTGATATTTATACATCATCTGAAAGCTGAATAAATAAGCTTTGATGTATGGTTTGTTAGGATAGGACAATATTTGGCCGAGATACTATTCGAAAATCTGGAAGGGTGCAAAAAAAAATCTAAATATTGAGAAAATTGCCTTTAAAGTTGTCCAAATGAAGTTCTTAGCAATGCATATTAATACATTACTACTCAAAAAATATGTTTTGATACGGTAGGAAATTTACAAAATATCTTCTTAGAACATGATCTTTACTTAATATCCTAATGATTTTTGGTATTAAAGAAAAACGGATAATTTTGACTCATACAATGTATTGTTGGCTATTGCTACAAATATACCTGTGCTACTTATGACTGCTTTTGTGCTCCAGGGTCACAAATGATGCAATGAACACAGTAAATGAGTGGGGTTTTCTAGCGTATTTATTTCAGCTGCTCATGACACGAGAAATCAGATTTTCCTTGAACACCTAAAAGGTCTTAATGCAGTTCGAATGGGTAAGAATGAAGGTTGAAAATAATCATTATTTAAAATATGTATTTTTTTGTATATGTATTTAGTCACCACCTTCAGTGCACTTCAACCCATTTTTCATACACTAGTACACTCAAGTGCATGGTAACTAAATAAATTTTTTAAATACAGAGATAGTATGTTAAAAGCACATTTTAATTCATATTCATGATGTCCCAAAAGAGCACAGTTGAGTACACTTCGATGACCTTAAGTTTATCTTAAGGACCCAGTCACAGACAAGGCTTAAGCCTACTCTCAGACTAAAATGTAAGTCTGAGCTGTTTCAGCTGAAAGCAATGTGCACTGATTGATCTTAAAATATATCAGTGCCTTTGTTTTGTCTCAAGATGGACACCAGTAATGTTTTTTTTCTAAGGCACGTTTATTACGTTTATAAAAATTACTTAATAGCCTAATCACGGCTTATTCTAAGGCCGGTCTGTGAAACCAAGCCAAGAAGTACTAAAGAATCATTTTTAGTATATTAAGTACAAAATTAGTGCTTGAAAATAGAGCACTTTAATTATATTATGGAAATGCACTTGTTTTTCACCTGGGACATTATTGAAACTGTAATATAATAGCAGAGGGGAATGTAGAGTTCCCGCTATGACAGAGGTGATAAACAAGTGTGTGTTTGTCTCTGTCTCTGTGTGTGTGCGTGCGCGCTTGTCTCTGTCTCTGTGCGTGTTTGTCTCTGTGTGTGTGATTGTCTCTGTGTGTGTGCGCGTTTCTCTCTGTCTCTGTGCGTGTGTGTTTGTCTCTGTGTGTGTGTGTGTGTTTGTCTGTGTGTGTGTGTTTGTCTGTCTCTCTCTGTGTGTTTGTCTCTCTGTGTGTGTGTTTTTGTCTCTCTGTGTGTGTTTGTCTCTGTGTGTGTTTGTGTTTGTCTCTATCTCTGTGTGTGTGCGTGCGCGCTTGTCTCTGTGCGTGTGTGTTTGTCTCTGTGTGTGTGTGTGTGTCTCTGTGTGTGTGTGTGTCTCTGTGTGTGTGCGCGCGATTCTCTCTGTCTCTGTGCGTGTGTGTGTGTGTTTGTCTCTCTGTGTGTGTGTGTGTGTGTTTAGGTGATGTGGAGGGTGGCAGTGGCTCTGGAGTTGGAGCTGAAGCGGGCGAGCGGTTCAGTGATGATTGGCCAGCTTACGGCTCCTTCTCTCCACCTCGCAACACTCTCCCAGTTGATGATAGGCCCCGCCCCCATGATGGACTCCGCCCATGGGACAGGTCCCGCCCCCGGGGTACGCCCACCAATAAAAGGAACAGGCTGAACGGACAAACACGATCAGATGCTGCAAGACTCTCCCCTCCTCTGCTGCCCTTTCTTCTCCTCCTTACTGTCTGTTTTTCACTCTCTCCTTCTTTCAGCCTTTAATGGAGATCAAACTCTCACCTGTCTGAACGAGCACAGACACCAGCAGCAGATCCGCACCGCCGCAAATGAACGTCCTGTAGAAAGTTTCCTTTTTACATTTTGTCCATTTTTACAAAGCAACACTGTGCGTTTTGTAGTTCTCTCTGATTGGTTTATGGACTGTGGACAGCTGATCTCATACAATCAAACCGTTCATTCAGACTGATTCGACACCGTTCCTGTAATCATGAGGAGCGTTAGTTCGATCTGTTAACTGTTTTTATTTCTTCCTATTATGATATTTGTATAATATTGAATGTACTGTTGAATGTTGAGAAGTTTGTCAGTTTGAATATCATTTGAATTGTTGATTTTACTGACATGTATTTATTTATTTTGCCTTATGTTCAGTGTGTGTAATATAAGTGTGTATGTGTGAGCACAAGCGATTTTTCCTGAAAAAACTCTCTAGGGTTTATGAATGAGACAGATGAATGACTAGAGACAGACGAGCAGAAGGTCAGTCTGTTTTTGTTGTAGTTGTTTGAAGATTAGCAGTAGCGTTATGCTTAAATGATTAAAAGGCTTTTTCCAGATGTGCTCATGTTTTTGGAGAGTTGTTTTGGTTCATAGTAGCCATGATCTACATACAGTATTCTTTCCCCTCAAAACCTGAAAAACCGCCCTGTTTCTGATCACAGGATTAAAGGGGTAATTCACCAATGGCAAGATGGGGTTTTAATAAACATTGCCTGTCTATGCAGTAGAAACACTTTTTTTTTTTTTTTATAAGAAAAAAATCAGAGCTACACGACTGGGGAAAACAGAGAAAAACGGTTGTGGTGAAAAAAGGTAGGAAAACTGCAACACCCATAATGCACTGGGCCTGATTTCATTATTAGATTTGCTCTTTTATATATGTATCTTGCTCCAATTTAATTAAATTATTTAACTTTGCTCTGATATTAGAGTTACACTATCAACTAAGAGCCTTCGCATCATCTCAGGTGTAATTCACGTTGTGAGAGTCAAGTCACTCTACTCTTTACTGTGTAACTTATATTCATGCCACTCTGGCATTTGTGTGTTTAGAAACATCACGGTGACTGATTGGATGCAGTACATACACACTTGGGTTTTGTTTTTTTAAACCAATTAGCCTATACCAGTGGTTCCCAACCACGTTCCTGGAGCCCCCAACACAGCACATTTTGCATCTCTCCTTTGTCTGACACCCATTTCAGGTCTTGGAGTCTCTACTAATGAGCTGATGATCTGAATCAGGTGTGTTTGATTAAAGTGACATCAAAAACATGCACTGTTGGGGGGGCTCCAGGATTGCGGTTGGGAACCCCTAGAATATACAGTTTAGATGTTTGAAAACTGCCAAACTGACCCCAAACCAGTCCAAATTTTGACCACCTGCCCAAACCATTTTTTTTTTTTTTTTTACCTTGGGCTTAGATTTTTTGAGAATACAACGATCTCCCTCAACACAGTCTCACCAGACTGTGTGGTTTGAAGTAGGGAGGTTGAGGAAAAGCACGGGCCAGCACATATTTTTTGAGAATGGATGAACTTTGATTCTTATTCGGGCTGGGAGGTTGTTTTTTTGAGGGGAAACTATCCCTTAAAATTGTCGCCTGATTTGGCCTAGAATTCTTTTAGTTTGATGAATACGAAGTTTTCGCTCTTGACTTGGTCCAGACCAGCGAATCAAGCTACTAGCGTGATAATCCTGGTCTAGCATTGCATTCCCTCCAAAATCTATTTGTTTGGTTAAGGATGAAAGACCCAGTAATCAGAGCAAAGTCCAACTACGGTTATGCACTGTCCTTGAACACCAAGTGCCCGCCAATCTTCGACTTCCAGGGGCCCAAAAATATTTCTCTATTGATGCACAAAATCCAAAATGAGAAAAGCTAGAAAGCTTAGGGCTACCTTTGCTAGGTTTGCACAGCAACCAGTGGCTGGTAAGTTTAGTGTGTGTGTTGTTGTACACGATTCCTCAAAGAAAGAAACACTGAGCATATCACATCATCGGAGTAGATGAAGGAAATAAATTTTGTGTGGCTCTCTACATCACCCAAACTCATGATGGAGGCCTAAAGTCGTGTGTCCAAGCCTATCGCAACGTTTCCAGATCTCTGTTGATCCTTCCTCAGGCGAGCTTTGGACACTAAATGGCTGGAATTCTCTACAGCAGCCATGTATGTGCTGTTTCTAAGTGGGCGTTTCCTCACACACACACCAAATCACCCAAAGTCACACTTGTTGTGTTTTAAAAAAATAAACTGTCACTCCAAATTGTTGTTTTTACTGTTTTTATTAATTTTGCATCCCCAGAAAAAATTCCCAGGCCCCTGGTCATCAAAGAAAGGTCCAGAGCTGCAGGCACGGGCTGAGTTAGGGATGAAAGACCCAGTAATCAGAGCAAAGTCCAACTACGGTTATGCATTGTCCTTGAACACCAACTGGCCGCCAATCTTCGACTTCCAGGGGCCCAAAAATATTTCTCTCTTGATGCAAAAAATCCAAAAAGAGGGCTAGAAAGCTTAGGGCTACCTTTGCAAGGTTTGCACAGCAACCAGTGGCTGGTAAGTTTAGGATTAGAAAGAATCCAAGAGCTGAAGCAGCGTCCAGCTCTGGTGATGCACAGTCCTTCAATACTCCTTCTGGCCGCTCTCTCGCCCCAGCCAGGGCCCGCCCCCCCGGCCTAGGCCCATCACCCCACCACCAATATATCTGGTCTTTTTACTGAACCACAGATAGTGAGATTTTTAAATGTATAAACGAGTATTATTTTTAATTATAAGTGTTATTTATTAAGGTTTTTATAGGTATTATTTATTAATCCAACATTTCTGTTGAGGGTTAGTTTTTAGGTATTTATTAATACTTATGAATAATACTTCTCAATGTAATTTATTAGGGGTAGAATGAGTAGGGTTAGGATGGATGGGGGTAAAGTTGTGTGACTGGGGGTGGAAGGGGTAGGGATTAAAAATCTCCAAAGGTCAGACTAGTCTGACCTTGGTTGTGCTCTGGCCTACATTTCCACTGCCCACTTTAGTGTCTGCTTGAATTCAGCCCCTCATCCCAGTGTCCACCACAACTCATCATATTTTGTCTGTGTATTTCGGATGTTTCCTCTTTTAGTTTTAAATTAACAAATTAATTGATTAAGGGTATTTTATTCTAGGGGTGTTTAGTTTTAAATTTATAAATTAATTAATTAGGGGTATTTTAGGGTTAGGAATAATATATCCAGAAGTCAGAACAATGTCCGGCTCCGGCTGTGCACTGTCCTCACCACTTCCCTGACCGCTCCCAGTCCTGCTTTGATCAGGCCCAGGTCCCAGAAACAGTCCACCATTTATATTATGCATATGCTACTTATTCTTAAACTGTCTATTTATTTATTTATTTATTTATATGTGTTGAATATGAATCTGTGTGTCTTTTTCTTATAGATAATAAACTATATATTTAGTTATTTACTTGATCCATTTATTAGGGGTACATCAACTAGGTGTGTGAGTTATAGGGTTGTGAGTTTTAAGTTTAGGAATTATATATGAGGCTGAAATCCCTAGGTTTAGAAATTATGTGATTACCCCACTGAGGGCTAAGTTTTAGTGTTGTTGTTGTGTGGGGCCTAGGTTTAAAAATTGTGTGGTTACCCCACTGAGGGCTAAGTTTTAGTGTTGTTGTTGTGTGAGGCCTAGGTCTAGAAATTGTGTGATTAGGTTAGGGTTAGGGTTAGTTAGGGTTAGGGTTAGGGTTAGGTATATAGATAAAAACGACTTTCACCCTCATTAGTATCCACCCTCATTAGAATATTGCATCTGATTGGCCAAAGCTTACCTGGGCACATCTGGAGAACCGTAGGCCCGAATTCCATGTAAGTGGTATCATCGGATCCGGGAAGCTGTCATCTTTCAGGTGGCGAAAGGCTCTAATGAAAGTATATAGATAAAAATGAGTTTAATCCTGATTAATTCCACTCTCATTAGCATTATCCATCTGATTGGCCAAAGCTTACTTGGGCGTATCTCGTGAAGCGCAGGTCTAAGGTGCATGTAAGTGGTATCGTTGGACACAGGAAGCTGTCATCTTTCAGGTGGCGATAGGTTCGGATGAATGGAGGAAGGTGTGTTGCGTTTAAATCCAGTGTGACCGTTATTATGTCCAGATAGACAGAGTCTGGTAAGTATTAGAAGTACAGGTCAGAGGTCACAGTCCACTTCAATCTAATGTTTAAAATGATTTGAATGATCTATAAGCATTTGTGAGATCATTTTATGAAATCATTTCATTAACTCATTCTACGTGCTTATTTTTCACAGATGGAGTGTGTTGTTAGCTATCCAGGTCAAAGGTCACAGTCCGCTTCAATCTAATGTTTAAAATGATTTGAATGATCTATAAGGATTTGTGAGATAATTATATGAAATTATTTCATTAACTCATTCTACGTACTTATTTTTCATAGACGGAGTGTGGTTTTAGATATCAAAGGTCACAGAACAGTTCGCTTCCAGCTTCCAGCATAGTGTGAATTTCTGTTAAATGTTTTGAATTCTTAGAACTTTTGAACACATGCTATTTACATTGTCATCCAGTATTATTAGGCCCTGTTTATTTCCTCGAGTAGATATATAGATAGAAGATAGATATAGAGTTTTCAATCTTAGAAGGATAAGGGACGACGAGCAGGATCATACATTTGTATTAGAGAGAGCGTCTTTTGAGTTCGTTTGATTCTGTCTGTGACCGACTGTTTATATATGTATAATGAATATAATAGTTACTTGTTTTAATAATGTATCATTGTATTTTTATCCAGGAGTACATCATATAGGTCGTTGTGGCCTAAATGATTGTTGTGCTGCAACATATACGTCTTTCTATACATTCTATATGCATATCTTATGATGATGATGTTGATGATGATGAAAATGTGTATGATTTATCATTGTATTTTAATGCAGGGGTATATGACGTAGGTCTGTGTTGCCCAGGTGTGTGTGAGGTAGGTTTAGGTGGGTTTTTTTTTTTTCCCGGATTAGTAATGGTTAAGTGTTTGGGTAAGAGATGAAAACCACGAAAGATGTTCTTTGCATAGTTTGTGTGTCTGGCTGGTTGTGTTTTGTGTTTTGTGTAGCATCTTTTGAGTTTTTTTTTTAAATTTTGTCTGTGCCCAACTGTTTATATTTTTTGTATTGCACACGTATGTACCTCTGTATGTATATATATATATAAAAAGAATATGGTTGTTGCCCTTAAAATATTTAAAAATTTCTTGTCCTATGCCTCCATCTCGTGGACACATTTAGTATTATAGCTTTGGTAGATATATATATATATATATATATATATAAAATGAATATAATTGTTACTTGTTTTAATAATGTATCATTGTATTTTTATCCAGGAGTACTTCGTATAGGTCGTTGTGGCCTAAATGATTGTTGTGCTGCAAACATACACGTCTTTCTACACGTTATATATGTATATCTGATGATGATGATGATGAAAATGTGAATGATTTATGATTGTATTTTATGGTAAATGCAAAGGTAAAAGTCGACGACGAACGCTGATGGCATTAAGCCTTAAGTTTTAGGTCCAAATGAAAGTATAGATCTGTAGTTTCTTATATTTGCCCCTGTGAGGGCTAAGTTTAGGTGTAAATTCAGATATAGGGCCATAGTTTCTTATATTTGCCCCTGTGAGGGCTAAGTTTAGGTGTAAATTCAGATATAGGGCCATAGTTTCTAATATTTGCCCCTGTGAGGGCTAAGTTTAGGTGTAAATTCAGATATAGGGCCATAGTTTCTCTTATTTGCCCCTGTGAGGGCTAAGTTTAGGTGTAAATTCAGATATAGGGCCATAGTTTCTTATATTTGCCCCTGTGAGGGCTAAGTTTAGGTGTAAATTCAGATATAGGGCCATAGTTTCTAATATTTGCCCCTGTGAGGGCTAAGTTTAGGTGTAAATTCAGATATAGGGCCATAGTTTCTCATACTTGCCCCTGTGAGGGCTAAGTTTAGGTGTAAATTCAGATATAGGGCCATAGTTTCTCTTATTTGCCCCTGTGAGGGCTAAGTTTAGGTGTAAATTCAGATATAGGGCCATAGTTTCTTATACTTGCCCCTGTTAGGGATTATATATCCAGAAGTCAGAACAATGTCCGGCTCCGGCTGTGCACTGTCCTCACTACTTCCCTGACCGCTCCCAGTCCTGTTTTGATCAGGCCCAGGTCCCAGAAACAGTCCACCATTTCTATATGTATATACTATTTGATTTTGTATTATTTATTTATTTATTTATTTATGTATTTATTATTTATTTATTTAATTATTTATTTATTTACGTGTTGAATATGAGTCTGTGTGTCTTTTTCTTCTGGATGATAAACTTTATATTTGGCTGTTTCCTAGTTCCTTCTATTAGGGGTACATCAGCTAGGGGTGCGAGCCATAGGGCTGTGAGCCTTAGGTCTAGCATTTGTGGGGCTAAAATCCCCAGGGCTAGAAATTATGTGGTTACCCCACTGAGGGCTAAGTTTTAGTGTTGCTGTTGTGTGGGGCCTAGGTTTCAAAACTGTGTGGTTATTCCACTGAGGGCTAAGTTTTAGTGTTGTTGTTGTGTAAGGCCTAGGTTTAAAAATTGTATAGTACCCCACTGAGGGCTAAGTTTTAGTGTTGTTGTTGTGTAAGGCCTAGGTTTAAAAATTGTATAGTACCCCACTGAGGGCTAAGTTTTAGTGTTGTTGTTGTGTGAGGCCTAGGTTTAGAGCGTTTTTGTTAGGGCTATATCAGCTAGGGGTGTGGGCTATAGGGCTGTGAGCCTTAGGTTTAGAACTTGTGGGGTTAAAATCCCTAGGGCTAGAAACCATGTGGCTACCCCACTGAGGGCTAAGTTTTAGTGTTGTTGTTGTGTGAAGCCTAGGTTTAGAAATTGTGTGATTACCCCACTGAGGGCTAAGTTTTAGTGTTAGGGTTAGGGTTAGGGTTAGGGTTAGGGATTATATATCCAGAAGTCAGAACAATGTCCGGCTCCGGCTGTGCACTGTCCTCACTACTTCCCTGACCGCTCCCAGTCCCGTTTTGATCAGGCCCAGGTCCCAGAAACAGTCCACCATTTCTATATGTATATACTATTTGATTTTGTATTATTTATTTATGTATTTATTATTTATTTATTTAATTATTTATTTATTTATGTGTTGAATATGAGTCTGTGTGTCTTTTTCCTCTGGATGATAAACTTTATATTTGGCTGTTTCCTTGTTCCTTCTATTAGGGGTACATCAGCTAGGGGTGCGAGCCATAGGGCTGTGAGCCTTAGGTCTAGCATTTGTGGGGCTAAAATCCCCAGGGCTAGAAATTATGTGGTTACCCCACTGAGGGCTAGGTTTTAGTGTTGCTGTTGTGTGGGGCCTAGGGTTAGGGTTAGGTTAGGGTTAGGGTTAGGGTTAGGTTAGGGTTAGGGATTATATATCCAGAAGTCAGAACAATGTCCGGCTCCGGCTGTGCACTGTCCTCACTACTTCCCTGACCGCTCCCAGTCCTGTTTTGATCAGGCCCAGGTCCCAGAAACAGTCCACCATTTATATATGTATATACTATTTGATTTTGTATTATTTATTTATTTATTTATTTATTTATATATTTATGTATTTATTATTTATTTATTTAATTATTTATTTATTTACGTGTTGAATATGAGTCTGTGTGTCTTTTTCTTCTGGATGATAAACTTTATATTTGGCTGTTTCCTTGATCCTTCTATTAGGGGTACATCAGCTAGGGGTGCGAGCCATAGGGCTGTGAGCCTTAGGTCTAGCATTTGTGGGGCTAAAATCCCCAGGGCTAGAAATTATGTGGTTACCCCACTGAGGGCTAAGTTTTAGTGTTGCTGTTGTGTGGGGCCTAGGTTTCAAAACTGTGTGGTTATTCCACTGAGGGCTAAGTTTTAGTGTTGTTGTTGTGTAAGGCCTAGGTTTAAAAATTGTATAGTTAGGGTTAGGGTTAGGGTTAGGGTTAGGTATATAGATAAAAACGACTTTCACCCTCATTAGTATCCACCCTCATTAGAATATTGCATCTGATTGGCCAAAGCTTACCTGGGCACATCTGGAGAACCGTAGGCCCGAATTCCATGTAAGTGGTATCATCGGATCCGGGAAGCTGTCATCTTTCAGGTGGCGAAAGGCTCTAATGAAAGTATATAGATAAAAATGAGTTTAATCCTGATTAATTCCACTCTCATTAGCATTATCCATCTGATTGGCCAAAGCTTACTTGGGCGTATCTCGTGAAGCGCAGGTCTAAGGTGCATGTAAGTGGTATCGTTGGACACAGGAAGCTGTCATCTTTCAGGTGGCGATAGGTTCGGATGAATGGAGGAAGGTGTGTTGCGTTTAAATCCAGTGTGACCGTTATTATGTCCAGATAGACAGAGTCTGGTAAGTATTAGAAGTACAGGTCAGAGGTCACAGTCCACTTCAATCTAATGTTTAAAATGATTTGAATGATCTATAAGCATTTGTGAGATCATTTTATGAAATCATTTCATTAACTCATTCTACGTGCTTATTTTTCACAGATGGAGTGTGTTGTTAGCTATCCAGGTCAAAGGTCACAGTCCGCTTCAATCTAATGTTTAAAATGATTTGAATGATCTATAAGGATTTGTGAGATAATTATATGAAATTATTTCATTAACTCATTCTACGTACTTATTTTTCATCGACGGAGTGTGGTTTTAGATATCAAAGGTCACAGAACAGTTCGCTTCCAGCTTCCAGCATAGTGTGAATTTCTGTTAAATGTTTTGAATTCTTAGAACTTTTGAACACATGCTATTTACATTGTCATCCAGTATTATTAGGCCCTGTTTATTTCCTCGAGTAGATATATAGATAGAAGATAGATATAGAGTTTTCAATCTTAGAAGGATAAGGGACGACGAGCAGGATCATACATTTGTATTAGAGAGAGCGTCTTTTGAGTTCGTTTGATTCTGTCTGTGACCGACTGTTTATATATGTATAATGAATATAATAGTTACTTGTTTTAATAATGTATCATTGTATTTTTATCCAGGAGTACATCGTATAGGTCGTTGTGGCCTAAATGATTGTTGTGCTGCAACATATACGTCTTTCTATACATTCTATATGCATATCTTATGATGATGATGTTGATGATGATGAAAATGTGTATGATTTATCATTGTATTTTAATGCAGGGGTATATGACGTAGGTCTGTGTTGCCCAGGTGTGTGTGAGGTAGGTTTAGGTGGGTTTTTTTTTTTTTTCCCGGATTAGTAATGGTTAAGTGTTTGGGTAAGAGATGAAAACCACGAAAGATGTTCTTTGCATAGTTTGTGTGTCTGGCTGGTTGTGTTTTGTGTTTTGTGTAGCATCTTTTGAGTTTTTTTTTTAAATTTTGTCTGTGCCCAACTGTTTATATTTTTTGTATTGCACACGTATGTACCTCTGTATGTATATATATATAAAAAGAATATGGTTGTTGCCCTTAAAATATTTAAAAATTTCTTGTCCTATGCCTCCATCTCGTGGACACATTTAGTATTATAGCTTTGGTAGATATATATATATATATATATATATATATATATATAAAATGAATATAATTGTTACTTGTTTTAATAATGTATCATTGTATTTTTATCCAGGAGTACTTCGTATAGGTCGTTGTGGCCTAAATGATTGTTGTGCTGCAAACATATACGTCTTTCTACACGTTATATATGTATATCTGATGATGATGATGATGAAAATGTGAATGATTTATGATTGTATTTTATGGTAAATGCAAAGGTAAAAGTCGACGACGAACGCTGATGGCATTAAGCCTTAAGTTTTAGGTCCAAATGAAAGTATAGATCTGTAGTTTCTTATATTTGCCCCTGTGAGGGCTAAGTTTAGGTGTAAATTCAGATATAGGGCCATAGTTTCTTATATTTGCCCCTGTGAGGGCTAAGTTTAGGTGTAAATTCAGATATAGGGCCATAGTTTCTAATATTTGCCCCTGTGAGGGCTAAGTTTAGGTGTAAATTCAGATATAGGGCCATAGTTTCTCTTATTTGCCCCTGTGAGGGCTAAGTTTAGGTGTAAATTCAGATATAGGGCCATAGTTTCTTATATTTGCCCCTGTGAGGGCTAAGTTTAGGTGTAAATTCAGATATAGGGCCATAGTTTCTAATATTTGCCCCTGTGAGGGCTAAGTTTAGGTGAAAATTCAGATATAGGGCCATAGTTTCTTATACTTGCCCCTGTGAGGGCTAAGTTTAGGTGTAAATTCAGATATAGGGCCATAGTTTCTTATATTTGCCCCTGTGAGGGCTAAGTTTAGGTGTAAATTCAGATATAGGGCCATAGTTTCTTATACTTGCCCCTGTGAGGGCTAAGTTTAGGTGTAAATTCAGATATAGGGCCATAGTTTCTCTTATTTGCCCCTGTGAGGGCTAAGTTTAGGTGTAAATTCAGATATAAGGCCATAGTTTCTTATACTTGCCCCTGTGAGGGCTAAGTTTAGGTGTAAATTCAGATATAGGGCCATAGTTTCTCTTATTTGCCCCTGTGAGGGCTAAGTTTAGGTGTAAATTCAGATATAGGGCCATAGTTTCTTATACTTGCCCCTGTGAGGGCTAAGTTTAGGTGTAAATTCAGATATAGGGCCATAGTTTCTTATATTTGCCCCTGTGAGGGCTAAGTTTAGGTGTAAATTCAGATATAGGGCCATAGTTTCTCATACTTGCCCCTGTGAGGGCTAAGTTTAGGTGTAAATTCAGATATAGGGCCATAGTTTCTCTTATTTGCCCCTGTGAGGGCTAAGTTTAGGTGTAAATTCAGATATAGGGCCATAGTTTCTTATACTTGCCCCTGTGAGGGCTAAGTTTAGGTGTAAATTCAGATATAGGGCCATAGTTTCTCATACTTGCCCCTGTGAGGGCTAAGTTTAGGTGCAAATTCAGATATAGGGCCATAGTTTGTTATACTTGCCCCTGTGAGGGCTAAGTTTAGGTGTAAATTCAGATATAGGGCCATAGTTTCTCATATTTGCCCCTGTGAGGGCTAAGTTTAGGTGTAAATTCAGATATAGGGCCATAGTTTCTCATATTTGCCCCTGTTAGGGACTTTACACTCAAGAATCGAAACAGGGTCCAATTCCGGTTGTGCGCAGTCCTTCTACTTCAACTGACCACTTTCAGCTCTGCTTTGGTCCAGCCTGCCACACAGAATTTTTTGCACCGAACTCCTTGGTTTTTATGTCTTACTTTTATACGTTTCACAAAATATAAGGTATAATATCCACTATATTTTATATGTTTATTTTTTTATGGTACATATAATTAAAATACATATATTTTTCTCTCACGTATGTCACCACGGACCACGTCAAGGGTTAAACTGGGTAGGTTTCAGGGGCCTGGGGTTAGTTTGGGTAGGTGTCAGGTTTCCAGGTTTAGGGTTAGGGTTAGGGTTAGGGTTAGGTATATAGATAAAAACGACTTTCACCCTCATTAGTATCCACCCTCATTAGAATATTGCATCTGATTGGCCAAAGCTTACCTGGGCACATCTGGAGAACCGTAGGCCCGAATTCCATGTAAGTGGTATCATCGGATCCGGGAAGCTGTCATCTTTCAGGTGGCGAAAGGCTCTAATGAAAGTATATAGATAAAAATGAGTTTAATCCTGATTAATTCCACTCTCATTAGCATTATCCATCTGATTGGCCAAAGCTTACTTGGGCGTATCTCGTGAAGCGCAGGTCTAAGGTGCATGTAAGTGGTATCGTTGGACACAGGAAGCTGTCATCTTTCAGGTGGCGATAGGTTCGGATGAATGGAGGAAGGTGTGTTGCGTTTAAATCCAGTGTGACCGTTATTATGTCCAGATAGACAGAGTCTGGTAAGTATTAGAAGTACAGGTCAGAGGTCACAGTCCACTTCAATCTAATGTTTAAAATGATTTGAATGATCTATAAGCATTTGTGAGATCATTTTATGAAATCATTTCATTAACTCATTCTACGTGCTTATTTTTCACAGATGGAGTGTGTTGTTAGCTATCCAGGTCAAAGGTCACAGTCCGCTTCAATCTAATGTTTAAAATGATTTGAATGATCTATAAGGATTTGTGAGATAATTATATGAAATTATTTCATTAACTCATTCTACGTACTTATTTTTCATCGACGGAGTGTGGTTTTAGATATCAAAGGTCACAGAACAGTTCGCTTCCAGCTTCCAGCATAGTGTGAATTTCTGTTAAATGTTTTGAATTCTTAGAACTTTTGAACACATGCTATTTACATTGTCATCCAGTATTATTAGGCCCTGTTTATTTCCTCGAGTAGATATATAGATAGAAGATAGATATAGAGTTTTCAATCTTAGAAGGATAAGGGACGACGAGCAGGATCATACATTTGTATTAGAGAGAGCGTCTTTTGAGTTCGTTTGATTCTGTCTGTGACCGACTGTTTATATATGTATAATGAATATAATAGTTACTTGTTTTAATAATGTATCATTGTATTTTTATCCAGGAGTACATCGTATAGGTCGTTGTGGCCTAAATGATTGTTGTGCTGCAACATATACGTCTTTCTATACATTCTATATGCATATCTTATGATGATGATGTTGATGATGATGAAAATGTGTATGATTTATCATTGTATTTTAATGCAGGGGTATATGACGTAGGTCTGTGTTGCCCAGGTGTGTGTGAGGTAGGTTTAGGTGGGTTTTTTTTTTTTTTCCCGGATTAGTAATGGTTAAGTGTTTGGGTAAGAGATGAAAACCACGAAAGATGTTCTTTGCATAGTTTGTGTGTCTGGCTGGTTGTGTTTTGTGTTTTGTGTAGCATCTTTTGAGTTTTTTTTTTAAATTTTGTCTGTGCCCAACTGTTTATATTTTTTGTATTGCACACGTATGTACCTCTGTATGTATATATATATAAAAAGAATATGGTTGTTGCCCTTAAAATATTTAAAAATTTCTTGTCCTATGCCTCCATCTCGTGGACACATTTAGTATTATAGCTTTGGTAGATATATATATATATATATATATATATATATATAAAATGAATATAATTGTTACTTGTTTTAATAATGTATCATTGTATTTTTATCCAGGAGTACTTCGTATAGGTCGTTGTGGCCTAAATGATTGTTGTGCTGCAAACATATACGTCTTTCTACACGTTATATATGTATATCTGATGATGATGATGATGAAAATGTGAATGATTTATGATTGTATTTTATGGTAAATGCAAAGGTAAAAGTCGACGACGAACGCTGATGGCATTAAGCCTTAAGTTTTAGGTCCAAATGAAAGTATAGAATTGTAGTTTCTTATATTTGCCCCTGTGAGGGCTAAGTTTAGGTGTAAATTCAGATATAGGGCCATAGTTTCTTATATTTGCCCCTGTGAGGGCTAAGTTTAGGTGTAAATTCAGATATAGGGCCATAGTTTCTAATATTTGCCCCTGTGAGGGCTAAGTTTAGGTGTAAATTCAGATATAGGGCCATAGTTTCTCTTATTTGCCCCTGTGAGGGCTAAGTTTAGGTGTAAATTCAGATATAGGGCCATAGTTTCTCTTATTTGCCCCTGTGAGGGCTAAGTTTAGGTGTAAATTCAGATATAGGGCCATAGTTTCTCTTATTTGCCCCTGTGAGGGCTAAGTTTAGGTGTAAATTCAGATATAGGGCCATAGTTTCTCTTATTTGCCCCTGTGAGGGCTAAGTTTAGGTGTAAATTCAGATATAGGGCCATAGTTTCTTATATTTGCCCCTGTGAGGGCTAAGTTTAGGTGTAAATTCAGATATAGGGCCATAGTTTCTAATATTTGCCCCTGTGAGGGCTAAGTTTAGGTGAAAATTCAGATATAGGGCCATAGTTTCTTATACTTGCCCCTGTGAGGGCTAAGTTTAGGTGTAAATTCAGATATAGGGCCATAGTTTCTTATACTTGCCCCTGTGAGGGCTAAGTTTAGGTGTAAATTCAGATATAGGGCCATAGTTTCTTATACTTGCCCCTGTGAGGGCTAAGTTTAGGTGTAAATTCAGATATAGGGCCATAGTTTCTCATACTTGCCCCTGTGAGGGCTAAGTTTAGGTGTAAATTCAGATATAGGGCCATAGTTTCTCTTATTTGCCCCTGTGAGGGCTAAGTTTAGGTGTAAATTCAGATATAGGGCCATAGTTTCTTATACTTGCCCCTGTGAGGGCTAAGTTTAGGTGTAAATTCAGATATAGGGCCATAGTTTCTCTTATTTGCCCCTGTGAGGGCTAAGTTTAGGTGTAAATTCAGATATAGGGCCATAGTTTCTTATACTTGCCCCTGTGAGGGCTAAGTTTAGGTGTAAATTCAGATATAGGGCCATAGTTTCTTATATTTGCCCCTGTGAGGGCTAAGTTTAGGTGTAAATTCAGATATAGGGCCATAGTTTCTCATACTTGCCCCTGTGAGGGCTAAGTTTAGGTGTAAATTCAGATATAGGGCCATAGTTTCTCTTATTTGCCCCTGTGAGGGCTAAGTTTAGGTGTAAATTCAGATATAGGGCCATAGTTTCTTATACTTGCCCCTGTGAGGGCTAAGTTTAGGTGTAAATTCAGATATAGGGCCATAGTTTCTCATACTTGCCCCTGTGAGGGCTAAGTTTAGGTGCAAATTCAGATATAGGGCCATAGTTTGTTATACTTGCCCCTGTGAGGGCTAAGTTTAGGTGTAAATTCAGATATAGGGCCATAGTTTCTCATATTTGCCCCTGTGAGGGCTAAGTTTAGGTGTAAATTCAGATATAGGGCCATAGTTTCTCATATTTGCCCCTGTTAGGGACTTTACACTCAAGAATCGAAACAGGGTCCAATTCCGGTTGTGCGCAGTCCTTCTACTTCAACTGACCACTTTCAGCTCTGCTTTGGTCCAGCCTGCCACACAGAATTTTTTGCACCGAACTCCTTGGTTTTTATGTCTTACTTTTATACGTTTCACAAAATATAAGGTATAATATCCACTATATTTTATATGTTTATTTTTTTATGGTACATATAATTAAAATACATATATTTTTCTCTCACGTATGTCACCACGGACCACGTCAAGGGTTAAACTGGGTAGGTTTCAGGGGCCTGGGGTTAGTTTGGGTAGGTGTCAGGTTTCCAGGTTTAGGGTTAGGGTTAGGGTTAGGGTTAGGTATATAGATAAAAACGACTTTCACCCTCATTAGTATCCACCCTCATTAGAATATTGCATCTGATTGGCCAAAGCTTACCTGGGCACATCTGGAGAACCGTAGGCCCGAATTCCATGTAAGTGGTATCATCGGATCCGGGAAGCTGTCATCTTTCAGGTGGCGAAAGGCTCTAATGAAAGTATATAGATAAAAATGAGTTTAATCCTGATTAATTCCACTCTCATTAGCATTATCCATCTGATTGGCCAAAGCTTACTTGGGCGTATCTCGTGAAGCGCAGGTCTAAGGTGCATGTAAGTGGTATCGTTGGACACAGGAAGCTGTCATCTTTCAGGTGGCGATAGGTTCGGATGAATGGAGGAAGGTGTGTTGCGTTTAAATCCAGTGTGACCGTTATTATGTCCAGATAGACAGAGTCTGGTAAGTATTAGAAGTACAGGTCAGAGGTCACAGTCCACTTCAATCTAATGTTTAAAATGATTTGAATGATCTATAAGCATTTGTGAGATCATTTTATGAAATCATTTCATTAACTCATTCTACGTGCTTATTTTTCACAGATGGAGTGTGTTGTTAGCTATCCAGGTCAAAGGTCACAGTCCGCTTCAATCTAATGTTTAAAATGATTTGAATGATCTATAAGGATTTGTGAGATAATTATATGAAATTATTTCATTAACTCATTCTACGTACTTATTTTTCATAGACGGAGTGTGGTTTTAGATATCAAAGGTCACAGAACAGTTCGCTTCCAGCTTCCAGCATAGTGTGAATTTCTGTTAAATGTTTTGAATTCTTAGAACTTTTGAACACATGCTATTTACATTGTCATCCAGTATTATTAGGCCCTGTTTATTTCCTCGAGTAGATATATAGATAGAAGATAGATATAGAGTTTTCAATCTTAGAAGGATAAGGGACGACGAGCAGGATCATACATTTGTATTAGAGAGAGCGTCTTTTGAGTTCGTTTGATTCTGTCTGTGACCGACTGTTTATATATGTATAATGAATATAATAGTTACTTGTTTTAATAATGTATCATTGTATTTTTATCCAGGAGTACATCATATAGGTCGTTGTGGCCTAAATGATTGTTGTGCTGCAACATATACGTCTTTCTATACATTCTATATGCATATCTTATGATGATGATGTTGATGATGATGAAAATGTGTATGATTTATCATTGTATTTTAATGCAGGGGTATATGACGTAGGTCTGTGTTGCCCAGGTGTGTGTGAGGTAGGTTTAGGTGGGTTTTTTTTTTTTTCCCGGATTAGTAATGGTTAAGTGTTTGGGTAAGAGATGAAAACCACGAAAGATGTTCTTTGCATAGTTTGTGTGTCTGGCTGGTTGTGTTTTGTGTTTTGTGTAGCATCTTTTGAGTTTTTTTTTTAAATTTTGTCTGTGCCCAACTGTTTATATTTTTTGTATTGCACACGTATGTACCTCTGTATGTATATATATATATAAAAAGAATATGGTTGTTGCCCTTAAAATATTTAAAAATTTCTTGTCCTATGCCTCCATCTCGTGGACACATTTAGTATTATAGCTTTGGTAGATATATATATATATATATATATATATAAAATGAATATAATTGTTACTTGTTTTAATAATGTATCATTGTATTTTTATCCAGGAGTACTTCGTATAGGTCGTTGTGGCCTAAATGATTGTTGTGCTGCAAACATACACGTCTTTCTACACGTTATATATGTATATCTGATGATGATGATGATGAAAATGTGAATGATTTATGATTGTATTTTATGGTAAATGCAAAGGTAAAAGTCGACGACGAACGCTGATGGCATTAAGCCTTAAGTTTTAGGTCCAAATGAAAGTATAGATCTGTAGTTTCTTATATTTGCCCCTGTGAGGGCTAAGTTTAGGTGTAAATTCAGATATAGGGCCATAGTTTCTTATATTTGCCCCTGTGAGGGCTAAGTTTAGGTGTAAATTCAGATATAGGGCCATAGTTTCTAATATTTGCCCCTGTGAGGGCTAAGTTTAGGTGTAAATTCAGATATAGGGCCATAGTTTCTCTTATTTGCCCCTGTGAGGGCTAAGTTTAGGTGTAAATTCAGATATAGGGCCATAGTTTCTTATATTTGCCCCTGTGAGGGCTAAGTTTAGGTGTAAATTCAGATATAGGGCCATAGTTTCTAATATTTGCCCCTGTGAGGGCTAAGTTTAGGTGTAAATTCAGATATAGGGCCATAGTTTCTCATACTTGCCCCTGTGAGGGCTAAGTTTAGGTGTAAATTCAGATATAGGGCCATAGTTTCTCTTATTTGCCCCTGTGAGGGCTAAGTTTAGGTGTAAATTCAGATATAGGGCCATAGTTTCTTATACTTGCCCCTGTTAGGGATTATATATCCAGAAGTCAGAACAATGTCCGGCTCCGGCTGTGCACTGTCCTCACTACTTCCCTGACCGCTCCCAGTCCTGTTTTGATCAGGCCCAGGTCCCAGAAACAGTCCACCATTTCTATATGTATATACTATTTGATTTTGTATTATTTATTTATTTATTTATTTATGTATTTATTATTTATTTATTTAATTATTTATTTATTTACGTGTTGAATATGAGTCTGTGTGTCTTTTTCTTCTGGATGATAAACTTTATATTTGGCTGTTTCCTAGTTCCTTCTATTAGGGGTACATCAGCTAGGGGTGCGAGCCATAGGGCTGTGAGCCTTAGGTCTAGCATTTGTGGGGCTAAAATCCCCAGGGCTAGAAATTATGTGGTTACCCCACTGAGGGCTAAGTTTTAGTGTTGCTGTTGTGTGGGGCCTAGGTTTCAAAACTGTGTGGTTATTCCACTGAGGGCTAAGTTTTAGTGTTGTTGTTGTGTAAGGCCTAGGTTTAAAAATTGTATAGTACCCCACTGAGGGCTAAGTTTTAGTGTTGTTGTTGTGTAAGGCCTAGGTTTAAAAATTGTATAGTACCCCACTGAGGGCTAAGTTTTAGTGTTGTTGTTGTGTGAGGCCTAGGTTTAGAGCGTTTTTGTTAGGGCTATATCAGCTAGGGGTGTGGGCTATAGGGCTGTGAGCCTTAGGTTTAGAACTTGTGGGGTTAAAATCCCTAGGGCTAGAAACCATGTGGCTACCCCACTGAGGGCTAAGTTTTAGTGTTGTTGTTGTGTGAAGCCTAGGTTTAGAAATTGTGTGATTACCCCACTGAGGGCTAAGTTTTAGTGTTAGGGTTAGGGTTAGGGTTAGGGTTAGGGATTATATATCCAGAAGTCAGAACAATGTCCGGCTCCGGCTGTGCACTGTCCTCACTACTTCCCTGACCGCTCCCAGTCCCGTTTTGATCAGGCCCAGGTCCCAGAAACAGTCCACCATTTCTATATGTATATACTATTTGATTTTGTATTATTTATTTATGTATTTATTATTTATTTATTTAATTATTTATTTATTTATGTGTTGAATATGAGTCTGTGTGTCTTTTTCCTCTGGATGATAAACTTTATATTTGGCTGTTTCCTTGTTCCTTCTATTAGGGGTACATCAGCTAGGGGTGCGAGCCATAGGGCTGTGAGCCTTAGGTCTAGCATTTGTGGGGCTAAAATCCCCAGGGCTAGAAATTATGTGGTTACCCCACTGAGGGCTAGGTTTTAGTGTTGCTGTTGTGTGGGGCCTAGGGTTAGGGTTAGGTTAGGGTTAGGGTTAGGGTTAGGTTAGGGTTAGGGATTATATATCCAGAAGTCAGAACAATGTCCGGCTCCGGCTGTGCACTGTCCTCACTACTTCCCTGACCGCTCCCAGTCCTGTTTTGATCAGGCCCAGGTCCCAGAAACAGTCCACCATTTATATATGTATATACTATTTGATTTTGTATTATTTATTTATTTATTTATTTATTTATATATTTATGTATTTATTATTTATTTATTTAATTATTTATTTATTTACGTGTTGAATATGAGTCTGTGTGTCTTTTTCTTCTGGATGATAAACTTTATATTTGGCTGTTTCCTTGATCCTTCTATTAGGGGTACATCAGCTAGGGGTGCGAGCCATAGGGCTGTGAGCCTTAGGTCTAGCATTTGTGGGGCTAAAATCCCCAGGGCTAGAAATTATGTGGTTACCCCACTGAGGGCTAAGTTTTAGTGTTGCTGTTGTGTGGGGCCTAGGTTTCAAAACTGTGTGGTTATTCCACTGAGGGCTAAGTTTTAGTGTTGTTGTTGTGTAAGGCCTAGGTTTAAAAATTGTATAGTTAGGGTTAGGGTTAGGGTTAGGGTTAGGTATATAGATAAAAACGACTTTCACCCTCATTAGTATCCACCCTCATTAGAATATTGCATCTGATTGGCCAAAGCTTACCTGGGCACATCTGGAGAACCGTAGGCCCGAATTCCATGTAAGTGGTATCATCGGATCCGGGAAGCTGTCATCTTTCAGGTGGCGAAAGGCTCTAATGAAAGTATATAGATAAAAATGAGTTTAATCCTGATTAATTCCACTCTCATTAGCATTATCCATCTGATTGGCCAAAGCTTACTTGGGCGTATCTCGTGAAGCGCAGGTCTAAGGTGCATGTAAGTGGTATCGTTGGACACAGGAAGCTGTCATCTTTCAGGTGGCGATAGGTTCGGATGAATGGAGGAAGGTGTGTTGCGTTTAAATCCAGTGTGACCGTTATTATGTCCAGATAGACAGAGTCTGGTAAGTATTAGAAGTACAGGTCAGAGGTCACAGTCCACTTCAATCTAATGTTTAAAATGATTTGAATGATCTATAAGCATTTGTGAGATCATTTTATGAAATCATTTCATTAACTCATTCTACGTGCTTATTTTTCACAGATGGAGTGTGTTGTTAGCTATCCAGGTCAAAGGTCACAGTCCGCTTCAATCTAATGTTTAAAATGATTTGAATGATCTATAAGGATTTGTGAGATAATTATATGAAATTATTTCATTAACTCATTCTACGTACTTATTTTTCATCGACGGAGTGTGGTTTTAGATATCAAAGGTCACAGAACAGTTCGCTTCCAGCTTCCAGCATAGTGTGAATTTCTGTTAAATGTTTTGAATTCTTAGAACTTTTGAACACATGCTATTTACATTGTCATCCAGTATTATTAGGCCCTGTTTATTTCCTCGAGTAGATATATAGATAGAAGATAGATATAGAGTTTTCAATCTTAGAAGGATAAGGGACGACGAGCAGGATCATACATTTGTATTAGAGAGAGCGTCTTTTGAGTTCGTTTGATTCTGTCTGTGACCGACTGTTTATATATGTATAATGAATATAATAGTTACTTGTTTTAATAATGTATCATTGTATTTTTATCCAGGAGTACATCGTATAGGTCGTTGTGGCCTAAATGATTGTTGTGCTGCAACATATACGTCTTTCTATACATTCTATATGCATATCTTATGATGATGATGTTGATGATGATGAAAATGTGTATGATTTATCATTGTATTTTAATGCAGGGGTATATGACGTAGGTCTGTGTTGCCCAGGTGTGTGTGAGGTAGGTTTAGGTGGGTTTTTTTTTTTTTTCCCGGATTAGTAATGGTTAAGTGTTTGGGTAAGAGATGAAAACCACGAAAGATGTTCTTTGCATAGTTTGTGTGTCTGGCTGGTTGTGTTTTGTGTTTTGTGTAGCATCTTTTGAGTTTTTTTTTTAAATTTTGTCTGTGCCCAACTGTTTATATTTTTTGTATTGCACACGTATGTACCTCTGTATGTATATATATATAAAAAGAATATGGTTGTTGCCCTTAAAATATTTAAAAATTTCTTGTCCTATGCCTCCATCTCGTGGACACATTTAGTATTATAGCTTTGGTAGATATATATATATATATATATATATATATATATATAAAATGAATATAATTGTTACTTGTTTTAATAATGTATCATTGTATTTTTATCCAGGAGTACTTCGTATAGGTCGTTGTGGCCTAAATGATTGTTGTGCTGCAAACATATACGTCTTTCTACACGTTATATATGTATATCTGATGATGATGATGATGAAAATGTGAATGATTTATGATTGTATTTTATGGTAAATGCAAAGGTAAAAGTCGACGACGAACGCTGATGGCATTAAGCCTTAAGTTTTAGGTCCAAATGAAAGTATAGATCTGTAGTTTCTTATATTTGCCCCTGTGAGGGCTAAGTTTAGGTGTAAATTCAGATATAGGGCCATAGTTTCTTATATTTGCCCCTGTGAGGGCTAAGTTTAGGTGTAAATTCAGATATAGGGCCATAGTTTCTAATATTTGCCCCTGTGAGGGCTAAGTTTAGGTGTAAATTCAGATATAGGGCCATAGTTTCTCTTATTTGCCCCTGTGAGGGCTAAGTTTAGGTGTAAATTCAGATATAGGGCCATAGTTTCTTATATTTGCCCCTGTGAGGGCTAAGTTTAGGTGTAAATTCAGATATAGGGCCATAGTTTCTAATATTTGCCCCTGTGAGGGCTAAGTTTAGGTGAAAATTCAGATATAGGGCCATAGTTTCTTATACTTGCCCCTGTGAGGGCTAAGTTTAGGTGTAAATTCAGATATAGGGCCATAGTTTCTTATATTTGCCCCTGTGAGGGCTAAGTTTAGGTGTAAATTCAGATATAGGGCCATAGTTTCTTATACTTGCCCCTGTGAGGGCTAAGTTTAGGTGTAAATTCAGATATAGGGCCATAGTTTCTCTTATTTGCCCCTGTGAGGGCTAAGTTTAGGTGTAAATTCAGATATAAGGCCATAGTTTCTTATACTTGCCCCTGTGAGGGCTAAGTTTAGGTGTAAATTCAGATATAGGGCCATAGTTTCTCTTATTTGCCCCTGTGAGGGCTAAGTTTAGGTGTAAATTCAGATATAGGGCCATAGTTTCTTATACTTGCCCCTGTGAGGGCTAAGTTTAGGTGTAAATTCAGATATAGGGCCATAGTTTCTTATATTTGCCCCTGTGAGGGCTAAGTTTAGGTGTAAATTCAGATATAGGGCCATAGTTTCTCATACTTGCCCCTGTGAGGGCTAAGTTTAGGTGTAAATTCAGATATAGGGCCATAGTTTCTCTTATTTGCCCCTGTGAGGGCTAAGTTTAGGTGTAAATTCAGATATAGGGCCATAGTTTCTTATACTTGCCCCTGTGAGGGCTAAGTTTAGGTGTAAATTCAGATATAGGGCCATAGTTTCTCATACTTGCCCCTGTGAGGGCTAAGTTTAGGTGCAAATTCAGATATAGGGCCATAGTTTGTTATACTTGCCCCTGTGAGGGCTAAGTTTAGGTGTAAATTCAGATATAGGGCCATAGTTTCTCATATTTGCCCCTGTGAGGGCTAAGTTTAGGTGTAAATTCAGATATAGGGCCATAGTTTCTCATATTTGCCCCTGTTAGGGACTTTACACTCAAGAATCGAAACAGGGTCCAATTCCGGTTGTGCGCAGTCCTTCTACTTCAACTGACCACTTTCAGCTCTGCTTTGGTCCAGCCTGCCACACAGAATTTTTTGCACCGAACTCCTTGGTTTTTATGTCTTACTTTTATACGTTTCACAAAATATAAGGTATAATATCCACTATATTTTATATGTTTATTTTTTTATGGTACATATAATTAAAATACATATATTTTTCTCTCACGTATGTCACCACGGACCACGTCAAGGGTTAAACTGGGTAGGTTTCAGGGGCCTGGGGTTAGTTTGGGTAGGTGTCAGGTTTCCAGGTTTAGGGTTAGGGTTAGGGTTAGGGTTAGGTATATAGATAAAAACGACTTTCACCCTCATTAGTATCCACCCTCATTAGAATATTGCATCTGATTGGCCAAAGCTTACCTGGGCACATCTGGAGAACCGTAGGCCCGAATTCCATGTAAGTGGTATCATCGGATCCGGGAAGCTGTCATCTTTCAGGTGGCGAAAGGCTCTAATGAAAGTATATAGATAAAAATGAGTTTAATCCTGATTAATTCCACTCTCATTAGCATTATCCATCTGATTGGCCAAAGCTTACTTGGGCGTATCTCGTGAAGCGCAGGTCTAAGGTGCATGTAAGTGGTATCGTTGGACACAGGAAGCTGTCATCTTTCAGGTGGCGATAGGTTCGGATGAATGGAGGAAGGTGTGTTGCGTTTAAATCCAGTGTGACCGTTATTATGTCCAGATAGACAGAGTCTGGTAAGTATTAGAAGTACAGGTCAGAGGTCACAGTCCACTTCAATCTAATGTTTAAAATGATTTGAATGATCTATAAGCATTTGTGAGATCATTTTATGAAATCATTTCATTAACTCATTCTACGTGCTTATTTTTCACAGATGGAGTGTGTTGTTAGCTATCCAGGTCAAAGGTCACAGTCCGCTTCAATCTAATGTTTAAAATGATTTGAATGATCTATAAGGATTTGTGAGATAATTATATGAAATTATTTCATTAACTCATTCTACGTACTTATTTTTCATCGACGGAGTGTGGTTTTAGATATCAAAGGTCACAGAACAGTTCGCTTCCAGCTTCCAGCATAGTGTGAATTTCTGTTAAATGTTTTGAATTCTTAGAACTTTTGAACACATGCTATTTACATTGTCATCCAGTATTATTAGGCCCTGTTTATTTCCTCGAGTAGATATATAGATAGAAGATAGATATAGAGTTTTCAATCTTAGAAGGATAAGGGACGACGAGCAGGATCATACATTTGTATTAGAGAGAGCGTCTTTTGAGTTCGTTTGATTCTGTCTGTGACCGACTGTTTATATATGTATAATGAATATAATAGTTACTTGTTTTAATAATGTATCATTGTATTTTTATCCAGGAGTACATCGTATAGGTCGTTGTGGCCTAAATGATTGTTGTGCTGCAACATATACGTCTTTCTATACATTCTATATGCATATCTTATGATGATGATGTTGATGATGATGAAAATGTGTATGATTTATCATTGTATTTTAATGCAGGGGTATATGACGTAGGTCTGTGTTGCCCAGGTGTGTGTGAGGTAGGTTTAGGTGGGTTTTTTTTTTTTTTCCCGGATTAGTAATGGTTAAGTGTTTGGGTAAGAGATGAAAACCACGAAAGATGTTCTTTGCATAGTTTGTGTGTCTGGCTGGTTGTGTTTTGTGTTTTGTGTAGCATCTTTTGAGTTTTTTTTTTAAATTTTGTCTGTGCCCAACTGTTTATATTTTTTGTATTGCACACGTATGTACCTCTGTATGTATATATATATAAAAAGAATATGGTTGTTGCCCTTAAAATATTTAAAAATTTCTTGTCCTATGCCTCCATCTCGTGGACACATTTAGTATTATAGCTTTGGTAGATATATATATATATATATATATATATATATATATAAAATGAATATAATTGTTACTTGTTTTAATAATGTATCATTGTATTTTTATCCAGGAGTACTTCGTATAGGTCGTTGTGGCCTAAATGATTGTTGTGCTGCAAACATATACGTCTTTCTACACGTTATATATGTATATCTGATGATGATGATGATGAAAATGTGAATGATTTATGATTGTATTTTATGGTAAATGCAAAGGTAAAAGTCGACGACGAACGCTGATGGCATTAAGCCTTAAGTTTTAGGTCCAAATGAAAGTATAGATCTGTAGTTTCTTATATTTGCCCCTGTGAGGGCTAAGTTTAGGTGTAAATTCAGATATAGGGCCATAGTTTCTTATATTTGCCCCTGTGAGGGCTAAGTTTAGGTGTAAATTCAGATATAGGGCCATAGTTTCTAATATTTGCCCCTGTGAGGGCTAAGTTTAGGTGTAAATTCAGATATAGGGCCATAGTTTCTCTTATTTGCCCCTGTGAGGGCTAAGTTTAGGTGTAAATTCAGATATAGGGCCATAGTTTCTTATATTTGCCCCTGTGAGGGCTAAGTTTAGGTGTAAATTCAGATATAGGGCCATAGTTTCTAATATTTGCCCCTGTGAGGGCTAAGTTTAGGTGAAAATTCAGATATAGGGCCATAGTTTCTTATACTTGCCCCTGTGAGGGCTAAGTTTAGGTGTAAATTCAGATATAGGGCCATAGTTTCTTATATTTGCCCCTGTGAGGGCTAAGTTTAGGTGTAAATTCAGATATAGGGCCATAGTTTCTTATACTTGCCCCTGTGAGGGCTAAGTTTAGGTGTAAATTCAGATATAGGGTTAGGGTTAGTTAGGGTTAGGGTTAGGGTTAGGGTTAGGGTTAGGGTTAGGGTTAGGGTTAGGGTTAGGGTTAGGTTAGGTATATAGATAAAAACGACTTTCACCCTCATTAGTATCCACCCTCATTAGAATATTGCATCTGATTGGCCAAAGCTTACCTGGGCACATCTGGAGAACCGTAGGCCCGAATTCCATGTAAGTGGTATCATCGGATCCGGGAAGCTGTCATCTTTCAGGTGGCGAAAGGCTCTAATGAAAGTATATAGATAAAAATGAGTTTAATCCTGATTAATTCCACTCTCATTAGCATTATCCATCTGATTGGCCAAAGCTTACTTGGGCGTATCTCGTGAAGCGCAGGTCTAAGGTGCATGTAAGTGGTATCGTTGGACACAGGAAGCTGTCATCTTTCAGGTGGCGATAGGTTCGGATGAATGGAGGAAGGTGTGTTGCGTTTAAATCCAGTGTGACCGTTATTATGTCCAGATAGACAGAGTCTGGTAAGTATTAGAAGTACAGGTCACAGTCCACTTCAATCTAATGTTTAAAATGATTTGAATGATCTATAAGCATTTGTGAGATCATTTTATGAAATCATTTCATTAACTCATTCTACGTGCTTATTTTTCACAGATGGAGTGTGTTGTTAGCTATCCAGGTCAAAGGTCACAGTCCGCTTCAATCTAATGTTTAAAATGATTTGAATGATCTATAAGGATTTGTGAGATAATTATATGAAATTATTTCATTAACTCATTCTACGTACTTATTTTTCATAGACGGAGTGTGGTTTTAGATATCAAAGGTCACAGAACAGTTCGCTTCCAGCTTCCAGCATAGTGTGAATTTCTGTTAAATGTTTTGAATTCTTAGAACTTTTGAACACATGCTATTTACATTGTCATCCAGTATTATTAGGCCCTGTTTATTTCCTCGAGTAGATATATAGATAGAAGATAGATATAGAGTTTTCAATCTTAGAAGGATAAGGGACGACGAGCAGGATCATACATTTGTATTAGAGAGAGCGTCTTTTGAGTTCGTTTGATTCTGTCTGTGACCGACTGTTTATATATGTATAATGAATATAATAGTTACTTGTTTTAATAATGTATCATTGTATTTTTATCCAGGAGTACATCGTATAGGTCGTTGTGGCCTAAATGATTGTTGTGCTGCAACATATACGTCTTTCTATACATTCTATATGCATATCTTATGATGATGATGTTGATGATGATGAAAATGTGTATGATTTATCATTGTATTTTAATGCAGGGGTATATGACGTAGGTCTGTGTTGCCCAGGTGTGTGTGAGGTAGGTTTAGGTGGGTTTTTTTTTTTTTTCCCGGATTAGTAATGGTTAAGTGTTTGGGTAAGAGATGAAAACCACGAAAGATGTTCTTTGCATAGTTTGTGTGTCTGGCTGGTTGTGTTTTGTGTTTTGTGTAGCATCTTTTGAGTTTTTTTTTTAAATTTTGTCTGTGCCCAACTGTTTATATTTTTTGTATTGCACACGTATGTACCTCTGTATGTATATATATATATAAAAAGAATATGGTTGTTGCCCTTAAAATATTTAAAAATTTCTTGTCCTATGCCTCCATCTCGTGGACACATTTAGTATTATAGCTTTGGTAGATATATATATATATATATATAAAATGAATATAATTGTTACTTGTTTTAATAATGTATCATTGTATTTTTATCCAGGAGTACTTCGTATAGGTCGTTGTGGCCTAAATGATTGTTGTGCTGCAAACATATACGTCTTTCTACACGTTATATATGTATATCTGATGATGATGATGATGAAAATGTGAATGATTTATGATTGTATTTTATGGTAAATGCAAAGGTAAAAGTCGACGACGAACGCTGATGGCATTAAGCCTTAAGTTTTAGGTCCAAATGAAAGTATAGATCTGTAGTTTCTTATATTTGCCCCTGTGAGGGCTAAGTTTAGGTGTAAATTCAGATATAGGGCCATAGTTTCTTATATTTGCCCCTGTGAGGGCTAAGTTTAGGTGTAAATTCAGATATAGGGCCATAGTTTCTAATATTTGCCCCTGTGAGGGCTAAGTTTAGGTGTAAATTCAGATATAGGGCCATAGTTTCTCTTATTTGCCCCTGTGAGGGCTAAGTTTAGGTGTAAATTCAGATATAGGGCCATAGTTTCTTATATTTGCCCCTGTGAGGGCTAAGTTTAGGTGTAAATTCAGATATAGGGCCATAGTTTCTAATATTTGCCCCTGTGAGGGCTAAGTTTAGGTGAAAATTCAGATATAGGGCCATAGTTTCTTATACTTGCCCCTGTGAGGGCTAAGTTTAGGTGTAAATTCAGATATAGGGCCATAGTTTCTTATACTTGCCCCTGTGAGGGCTAAGTTTAGGTGTAAATTCAGATATAGGGCCATAGTTTCTTATACTTGCCCCTGTGAGGGCTAAGTTTAGGTGTAAATTCAGATATAGGGCCATAGTTTCTTATACTTGCCCCTGTGAGGGCTAAGTTTAGGTGTAAATTCAGATATAGGGCCATAGTTTCTTATACTTGCCCCTGTGAGGGCTAAGTTTAGGTGTAAATTCAGATATAGGGCCATAGTTTCTCATACTTGCCCCTGTGAGGGCTAAGTTTAGGTGTAAATTCAGATATAGGGCCATAGTTTCTCTTATTTGCCCCTGTGAGGGCTAAGTTTAGGTGTAAATTCAGATATAGGGCCATAGTTTCTCTTATTTGCCCCTGTGAGGGCTAAGTTTAGGTGTAAATTCAGATATAGGGCCATAGTTTCTTATATTTGCCCCTGTGAGGGCTAAGTTTAGGTGTAAATTCAGATATAGGGCCATAGTTTCTCATACTTGCCCCTGTGAGGGCTAAGTTTAGGTGTAAATTCAGATATAGGGCCATAGTTTCTCTTATTTGCCCCTGTGAGGGCTAAGTTTAGGTGTAAATTCAGATATAGGGCCATAGTTTCTTATACTTGCCCCTGTGAGGGCTAAGTTTAGGTGTAAATTCAGATATAGGGCCATAGTTTCTCATACTTGCCCCTGTGAGGGCTAAGTTTAGGTGTAAATTCAGATATAGGGCCATAGTTTCTTATACTTGCCCCTGTGAGGGCTAAGTTTAGGTGCAAATTCAGATATAGGGCCATAGTTTCTCATATTTGCCCCTGTTAGGGACTTTACACTCAAGAATCGAAACAGGGTCCAATTCCGGTTGTGCGCAGTCCTTCTACTTCAACTGACCACTTTCAGCTCTGCTTTGGTCCAGCCTGCCACACAGAATTTTTTGCACCGAACTCCTTGGTTTTTATGTCTTACTTTTATACGTTTCACAAAATATAAGGTATAATATCCACTATATTTTATATGTTTATTTTTTTATGGTACATATAATTAAAATACATATATTTTTCTCTCACGTATGTCACCACGGACCACGTCAAGGGTTAAACTGGGTAGGTTTCAGGGGCCTGGGGTTAGTTTGGGTAGGTGTCAGGTTTCCAGGGTTAGATTAGGATTGGAAAGAATCCAAGAGCTGAAGCAGCGTATCGTTGGACACAGGAAGCTGTCATCTTTCAGGTGGCGATAGGTTCGGATGAATGGAGGAAGGTGTGTTGCGTTTAAATGCAGTGTGACCGTTATTATGTCCAGATAGACAGAGTCTGGTAAGTATTAGAAGTACAGGTCAGAGGTCACAATCTAATGTTTAAAATGATTTGAATGATCTATAAGCATTTGTGAGATCATTTTATGAAATCATTTCATTAACTCATTCTACGTGCTTATTTTTCACAGATGGAGTGTGTTGTTAGCTATCCAGGTCAAAGGTCACAGTCCGCTTCAATCTAATGTTTAAAATGATTTGAATGATCTATAAGGATTTGTGAGATAATTATATGAAATTATTTCATTAACTCATTCTACGTACTTATTTTTCATCGACGGAGTGTGGTTTTAGATATCAAAGGTCACAGAACACTTCGCTTCCAGCTTCCAGCATCCAGCATAGAGTGAATTTCTGCTAAATGTTTTGAATCCTTAGCACTTTTGAACACATGCTATTTACATTGTCATCCAGTAGAGGGCGAACTATTAGCCCCTGTTTATTTCCTCGAGTAGATATATAGATAGAAGATAGATATAGAGTTTTCAATCTTAGAAGGATAAGGGACGACGAGCAGGATCATACATTTGTATTAGAGAGAGCGTCTTTTGAGTTCGTTTGATTCTGTCTGTGACCGACTGTTTATATATGTATAATGAATATAATTGTTACTTGTTTTAATAATGTATCATTGTATTTTTATCCAGGAGTACTTCGTATAGGTCGTTGTGGCCTAAATGATTTTTGTGCTGCAACATATACGTCTTTCTATACATTCTATATGCATATCTTATGATGATGATGATGAAAATGTGTATGATTTATCATTGTATTTTAATGCAGGGGTATATGACGTAGGTCTGTGTTGCCCAGGTGTGTGTGAGGTAGGTTTAGGTGGGTTTTTTTTTTTTTTCCCGGATTAGTAATGGTTAAGTGTTTGGGTAAGAGATGAAAACCACGAAAGATGTTCTTTGCATAGTTTGTGTGTCTGGCTGGTTGTGTTTTGTGTTTTGTGTAGCATCTTTTGAGTTTTTTTTTTAAATTTTGTCTGTGCCCAACTGTTTATATTTTTTGTATTGCACACGTATGTACCTCTGTATGTATATATATATAAAAAGAATATGGTTGTTGCCCTTAAAATATTTAAAAATTTCTTGTCCTATGCCTCCATCTCGTGGACACATTTAGTATTATAGCTTTGGTAGATATATATATATATATAATGAATATAATTGTTACTTGTTTTAATAATGTATCATTGTATTTTTATCCAGGAGTATATAGTATAGGTCAGTGTGGCCTAAATGACTGTTGTGCTGCAACAAATAAATAGATAGATTGATAGATAGATAGAAGGAAGGACAGAGTCTGGTAAGTGTTAGGTATTCTGCTCAGAAGTGACAGAAAAGTTTTATTAGATAGATAGATAGATAGATAGATAGATAGATAGATAGATATAGATGATATGTAGATATAGATTTCAATCTTATAACTCTCCAGTTTTAGAAGGTGAACTTTTGAGTTTTGAGGGCTGGGGTTAGAGGGTTTAAGGGTTAGAGGTTATCTTGGGGTTAACTTGCAGCTAGGTATATAGATAAAAACGACTTTCACCCTCATTAGTATCCACCCTCATTAGAATATTGCATCTGATTGGCCAAAGCTTACCTGGGCACATCTGGAGAACCGTAGGCCCGAATTCCATGTAAGTGGTATCATCGGATCCGGGAAGCTGTCATCTTTCAGGTGGCGAAAGGCTCTAATGAAAGTATATAGATAAAAATGAGTTTAATCCTGATTAATTCCACTCTCATTAGCATTATCCATCTGATTGGCCAAAGCTTACTTGGGCGTATCTCGTGAAGCGCAGGTCTAAGGTGCATGTAAGTGGTATCGTTGGACACAGGAAGCTGTCATCTTTCAGGTGGCGATAGGTTCGGATGAATGGAGGAAGGTGTGTTGCGTTTAAATCCAGTGTGACCGTTATTATGTCCAGATAGACAGAGTCTGGTAAGTATTAGAAGTACAGGTCAGAGGTCACAGTCCACTTCAATCTAATGTTTAAAATGATTTGAATGATCTATAAGCATTTGTGAGATCATTTTATGAAATCATTTCATTAACTCATTCTACGTGCTTATTTTTCACAGATGGAGTGTGTTGTTAGCTATCCAGGTCAAAGGTCACAGTCCGCTTCAATCTAATGTTTAAAATGATTTGAATGATCTATAAGGATTTGTGAGATAATTATATGAAATTATTTCATTAACTCATTCTACGTACTTATTTTTCATAGACGGAGTGTGGTTTTAGATATCAAAGGTCACAGAACAGTTCGCTTCCAGCTTCCAGCATAGTGTGAATTTCTGTTAAATGTTTTGAATTCTTAGAACTTTTGAACACATGCTATTTACATTGTCATCCAGTATTATTAGGCCCTGTTTATTTCCTCGAGTAGATATATAGATAGAAGATAGATATAGAGTTTTCAATCTTAGAAGGATAAGGGACGACGAGCAGGATCATACATTTGTATTAGAGAGAGCGTCTTTTGAGTTCGTTTGATTCTGTCTGTGACCGACTGTTTATATATGTATAATGAATATAATAGTTACTTGTTTTAATAATGTATCATTGTATTTTTATCCAGGAGTACATCGTATAGGTCGTTGTGGCCTAAATGATTGTTGTGCTGCAACATATACGTCTTTCTATACATTCTATATGCATATCTTATGATGATGATGTTGATGATGATGAAAATGTGTATGATTTATCATTGTATTTTAATGCAGGGGTATATGACGTAGGTCTGTGTTGCCCAGGTGTGTGTGAGGTAGGTTTAGGTGGGTTTTTTTTTTTTTTCCCGGATTAGTAATGGTTAAGTGTTTGGGTAAGAGATGAAAACCACGAAAGATGTTCTTTGCATAGTTTGTGTGTCTGGCTGGTTGTGTTTTGTGTTTTGTGTAGCATCTTTTGAGTTTTTTTTTTAAATTTTGTCTGTGCCCAACTGTTTATATTTTTTGTATTGCACACGTATGTACCTCTGTATGTATATATATATATAAAAAGAATATGGTTGTTGCCCTTAAAATATTTAAAAATTTCTTGTCCTATGCCTCCATCTCGTGGACACATTTAGTATTATAGCTTTGGTAGATATATATATATATATATATAAAATGAATATAATTGTTACTTGTTTTAATAATGTATCATTGTATTTTTATCCAGGAGTACTTCGTATAGGTCGTTGTGGCCTAAATGATTGTTGTGCTGCAAACATATACGTCTTTCTACACGTTATATATGTATATCTGATGATGATGATGATGAAAATGTGAATGATTTATGATTGTATTTTATGGTAAATGCAAAGGTAAAAGTCGACGACGAACGCTGATGGCATTAAGCCTTAAGTTTTAGGTCCAAATGAAAGTATAGATCTGTAGTTTCTTATATTTGCCCCTGTGAGGGCTAAGTTTAGGTGTAAATTCAGATATAGGGCCATAGTTTCTTATATTTGCCCCTGTGAGGGCTAAGTTTAGGTGTAAATTCAGATATAGGGCCATAGTTTCTAATATTTGCCCCTGTGAGGGCTAAGTTTAGGTGTAAATTCAGATATAGGGCCATAGTTTCTCTTATTTGCCCCTGTGAGGGCTAAGTTTAGGTGTAAATTCAGATATAGGGCCATAGTTTCTTATATTTGCCCCTGTGAGGGCTAAGTTTAGGTGTAAATTCAGATATAGGGCCATAGTTTCTAATATTTGCCCCTGTGAGGGCTAAGTTTAGGTGAAAATTCAGATATAGGGCCATAGTTTCTTATACTTGCCCCTGTGAGGGCTAAGTTTAGGTGTAAATTCAGATATAGGGCCATAGTTAGGTTAGGGTTAGGGTTAGAGTTAGGGTTAGGGTTAGGGTTAGGGTTAGGGTTAGGGACTTTATACCCAAGAATTGGAACAGAGTCCAATTCTGGTTGCGCACAGTCCTTCGACTTCCTCTGACCACTTTTAGCCCTGCTTTGGTCCAGCCTGCCACCCAGAATCTTCCGCACTGAACTAATTAGTTTTTATGTTTTTTATTAATTTTTATATTTTAACTTTTATATATTTTTTATTTAATATTAGGTATAATATCAGCCATATTGTAGGGTAAGTTTCAGGGGCCTGGGGTTAGTTTGGGTAGGTGTTAGGTGTCTGGGGGTAGATTGGGTAGGTTTCAGGGGCCTGGGGTTAGTTTGGGTAGGTGTTAGGTTGCTGGGGGTAGATTGGGTAGGTTTCAGGGGCCTGGGGTTAGTTTGGGTAGGTGTTAGGTGTCTGGGGGTAGATTGGGTAGGTTTCAGGGGCCTGGGGTTAGTTTGGGTAGGTGTTAGGTTGCTGGGGGTAGATTGGGTAGGTTTCAGGGGCCTGGGGTTAGTTTGGGTAGGTGTTAGGTTGCTGGGGGTAGATTGGGTAGGTTTCAGGGGCCTGGGGTTAGTTTGGGTAGGTGTTAGGTGTCTGGGGGTAGATTGGGTAGGTTTCAGGGGCCTGGGGTTAGTTTGGGTAGGTGTTAGGTGTCTGGGGGTAGATTGGGTAGGTTTCAGGGGCCTGGGGTTAGTTTGGGTAGGTGTTAGGTGTCTGGGGGTAGATTGGGTAGGTTTCAGGGGCCTGGGGTTAGTTTGGGTAGGTGTTAGGTTTCTGGGGGTAGATTGGGTAGGTTTCAGGGGCCTGGGGTTAGTTTGGGTAGGTGTTAGGTTGCTGGGGGTAGAATTGGTAGGTTTTAGGTTTTTAGGAGTCCAGAGATTGGTAAGGTTGGGCTTGGTGTAGTTCAGGGCCTAACCATGTGACAAAATCCAACTAAAATCAAAATAAAAAGGAGAAAAAAGGCAAGGAAGAAAAAGAGAGAAATAGAGAGAAATGCAGAGTGGGTGAAAGCAGTTTACTTTGAAAGACATTGGCATTATGCTTCTACTCAGGCTTCATTAAGGCCTCTCGGGTACAATGAATCCAGTCTCTTGATCCATTGTCTTTCAGCTCTAAGTCTGTCCCGTAGATCCCAAAGAGCATTGGCCTGCAGCACCGTGGCCTTGAGAGAAGCTAAGCCGTGGATCAGGAAATGTTGAACCACAAATCTCCTTTTTTCAATTTTATGGAGTATGTTGTGGGTGTGCTGGTAAATTCTCTTCCTCAGCTCATTTTTCGTCTGACCCACATATTGTCTTTTACATTTTTCACAATAAATTAAATACACACAATTAGCCGTCTGAGGAGACTTAGTCAACTGAATTTCATAGATCTGTTTATTAGTTCTATTCTTGACCCATCTAAGAGGAACATAGTATTTACAGGATCCTGTTCTTCCTTTTACAGGTGGAGGATCTGTTCGACTTTGAACCAGGGTGTCCAATAAGTTTTTGTTTCTTTTGTATGCCGCGATGGGCCTGTGATTCTGTAAATACTGTGTGTCCTTTAAAAACTTAGAAAAATTCTGTTTTACTGCACAATTTAATTGTGTACTTTGCGATGAGAAGAACGCGACAAGTGGAATGATCTTGTTCTCTTTTTCCTTGGGCTGAGCCAACTGTACTGGACCTTGTGTGGATTTCTTAAATAATCTAAGAGTTTTTCTCAAAAACTGTCTAGAGTAGCCTCTGTTTTTCAAAGCTCTGAATAGAGTTTTGACTGCTTTCAAGAATTCCTCCTCTTGAGAGCAAATTCTAAAAAATCTAAGTAATTGTGATTTTAAAATTCCCCTGAAGGTGTGTTTGGGGTGAAAGCTATTTTTGTGTAGGAGGCAATGAGTATCCGTTTCTTTAAAGTAAACTCTATAGTCCAGTCGGTTGTGTTGCTCAAATTTCGGCCCCTTATAGGTGACCACGTCAAGGAAATTCACCTGTGTTTCGTCTATCTCATACTTAATCTTAATTGAACTCTGATGTTGATTCAAATGATGGGTAAAACTAATAAACTCTTCCCTCGAGTGCGTCCATACACCCCAAATATCGTCTAAAAAGCGAAAATACGCAAGTGGTTCTAAAGGAAATGAGCTTAGAGCCGATTCCTCCCAGCAGGCCATGAATATATTTGCGTACGATGGGGCAAATTTCTTCCCCATCGCTGTACCTTTCGTTTGTAGAAAAAACTTTTTGTTAAATTCAAAATCATTTTTTGTTAGGTTGATTTCTAATAATTTTAATATGTAGCTATCAGGTCTTTTACTATCTGGAAACTTTTCCATACATTCTCTAACCGCTTCAAGGCCCGCTGGAGTCTCAATGTTGGTATAAAGACTATCGATATCAATGGTAAACAACAGTGCGTCTGAGGGGATCCTGAGATCCTTAGTTTTCTCTATGAAATCGTAGGTGTCTTTGAGGTAACTTTTGTGTTTCTGTGAAATAGGATTCAAGTAGAACTCAACAAACTCAGCAGTATGATATGTCTCACTGTTGCAATCCGACACAATCGGTCTTCCTGGTGGTATTTTGTGCGGAACACTCCAGCTATCCGATTTCTTGTGTATCTTGGGAAGAAGATAAAATCTTCTTGGTCTGGGAGAATCAGAACCCAGCAGATACTCTTTTTGTTTACCACTGATTACTTTTTTATCACACATTTCTGTGAGAATTTCCTTTATTTCCGCTTGCGTTTGTGGGTACATGGGCTCCTCCAGAGGCCTGTAATGTTGTGTGTTATTCAGTTGTCTAAATCCTTCCCACAGGTAGCTTTCCTTATCCATCAACACGACTGCATTGCCTTTATCGGCAGGTTTAATAACGATCTTGTCATTTTTTCTGAGTTGATTCAAAGCTGCCTTTTCGTTCACGGACAGATTGTGCTCCTCTGTTATACCCCAGTTCAAATGCTTGTAGGCATAAATATCTGCCCTTACGATCGATGAAATTTGTTTTGGTAAACTGGCCAACGAAGGAGACCACTCTGAACCGTGCGTAAAAGGCAGCTTCTTTCTTTGATTCTTTTTCCCTTCAAAAAAGGTTTCCAATTTAAGTCTTCTGTGATACTTTTGAACGCCCTTTAGCAGTTCTATTTTCTGCGTTTTTGGATTAGTCGGTGATGGAACGAAGGAAAGACCCCTTAGTAGGACTGCCCTCTGCGCACCTGTGAGCTTGAAAGAAGATGCAAGATTGACAATTAACTTCTCCCCGCCGTCTATAGGCTTGAGGGACCCTGCAAGTTTAAAGTGTGGATCCAGTGTTCTAAGATCGCTCTCGCAGTCCCTGTGGTCCAATGTATTGTGTCTCTTTCAACCTCAAAGTGGGCCGGGGGCAGTTCCGTGATAAAAGTCAGTGTGTTTTCTATGTAGTCATTTATTTTCCGTAGGTACGTCTGTTCTTCGGATGGGAGCTTATCTGAGAAATTTATTATAGGAAAATACAGCTCCGTGTGCGGTAGCCGATTTCTGGCCATCCTATAGGTTCTTTGGAGTTCCTTAATGGTTGTATCGATACATCTTTGGGACCTGTTGTTAATCCCAAATGACAAGATCAAAATTTCAGGCTCCAAGGCGACAGTAGCTTTTTCCATTAAATTTCCGGCGTGCTGGAACTTCGCACCCGGAAAGCTGTCGACTTGGAGCTCTGAGTAACTAAAGGCCGGTATCCTAGCCACATTGGAATCTCCTATGATCACGAATCTCTTTTTCAGATTTAAGCTCCAATCCATATTTTTTCTCGTTGTGTTGATGTGTTTACTTGGTCTTCCCGTCGATCGAGGGGTCTCTGGTGCTTTGGGAGCCGCGCCAGTATCACTGGGGCTCAACCTGGTCGTCGTTTCTTCCGTTCTACCTACGTTGGTGTTCTTTTTCTCTGCATTATCATTTTGTTCCGTTTCTGATGTTGGAATTTCTGTTTCTTGTAAAAATTTACTTAATGGAGATTGAGGTACGATAGTGGTGGTTGAATACTGAGAGAGTGGATCCCAATTAGATTCCTCCGAATCCTCTGAGAACATGATTGGTGATCCCTCAATCCTGGTGAGAGACGGTCGTGCGCAGTGAGATAATTCAGGTACACCCTTATTTGTTTTTTGTGCGTGTTTGCCTGTTATCAAAGTCTCCGTGTTTGGGTTTCGTTCCCCATCCTCTACACGAGAAGCCTCGGCCCTTCCCTCCGTCGTGGGAGGTGGAGATTGCCGTTGATCCGGTCGCGCCTCCACGTTCATGGTGGGTGGCCGCTCCAGATCAACTAGCAACTCCGTGAGTATCCTCCGAGGCTTTCTCTGTGCCAGAGGCTCTGGTGCTCTGACGGGTGTGGGTTGTATACTCGGAGGTGGTGCTAACGGTGGGAATTCTTCGTCAAAGGACCAATCGTCTCTGTTAACTGGCGTAGAGGGAGGCTGTCCCTCTACATTATTTACTCTGGGTGATGTTTGTATATGTACGCTGATGTGTTTGACCCCACTCCTAGGTCTCACTGCTCTCGATGTGTCTGTAATTTGTTCTGTCCTCTGTGTGTTCGGGGGAATGGATTCGGTTATGCGCCTAGGGGATTCAACTCTATCACCTAGGTCTTCATTAGTCTCACCACTCATTTCTGCGACAAAAAGGGCTTCAACTTTTTCCAGAACCTCTTCGTGTAGTCTAGTTCTGTAGTTTCTCCTGGCCCAGCCACTAGCTATTTCGAAAGCGTGGTGCCAGTCTTTTTGGTCTGTTCTTTCCTTGAGTTCAGTGACGGTTTGTGCAATGAGTGTTTCGTAGTGTTCCTGCAAGATTAATTGTGTGTTGTATAGCCAATTGTTGGCGTTGCCCTCCAGCAGCTCCTTGACTTTTTTGCTAGGAGCCGCCGGTTTAACGGAGTCAGTCAGAAGTTGAGACAGTCTTTTGAAAGTGACCGGAACGTTATTCGTCACTTTAGTGGTGACCTTTTGTAAGTGGTGCATCAAACGTGTTAGGTCATACATCAACTTCATGGCTAACTTCAGTCTCACAGGTGGTGGGGTGTAACCTGTGTTCGTGTTTCTGTTCTCTCTAGGTTGTTGGAAATACCTTTCTCTAGATTGTTGGAAATCTCTTTCTCTGGAACGTTGGAAGTTATTTTCACGCCCCCCCTGCCATCTTTTTCTAGGGGGAAAGCGTCCGTTTCTGTCCCTTCTTGTGTCATAAACCTCATTATGGTAGGTGTCCCTACCATAAGTGGTGTTTGTATTGACATCTCTGCTAGATCTATTGCCCGCTGAGGCTGGAGCCCTCGTTGTAACAATCGAGGCTCGAGCTGAGTCTGAGTACAAGTCTCTGCGACTTATGTTGTGTGCCCTAGGCAACTCCGTTTCCATGTACTCATCCTCCTGTTCGACAAATTCATCGTACTGTGTACGATTCTCATCAGGTTCAGATTCTCTTTCCCTGAGAGCAAATCTGTTTCTTTGTTGAATTTGTTCATTTCTTACTATATTGACCGATCTTCTTTGTGGAAGATCTGATGACCAATTATTTGGCATCATGTACTCCACCCTAGATGTAGAACGAGTGGGAAAGGGCACTGGCCCCATGTATTTTTTGTTGTGTCTTTTTCGGTTTCTTTTTGTCTTTTTTGCTACTGAGATGTTTTCACCTCTAGAAAAAAAATCTGGTTTTCCAAAAGTGGATGGATCTGTATCCAGATATCTTCGTGCACGTTGCACATTTACACGTGTGTCAATCGCACGTGCATGCCTGTGTTTCTCAGAGTCGAACTCAAACTCTCTTTCAAGAGGAATAAACTCAGAAATTGTGAGAGGACGACGATAATCGCGTCTGCTCCTCTTTCTCCATGTTTCAAAATTTTGAGCCCGAAAACGGGCTGTTGGGGGGACCTCGCCATCCCATTGACGGTGAGACTGGATGTGAAAATCTCTAAGAGGAGGATATTCTTCCTCCTCAAACCGTCTTTGGCGATGGGGAATGTCGGCACGATAAAGTGCATTTGAATTTTTGTGTAAAGCATCGTTCCTGTTATCAATCGGATGCTCGATTATCCTTATTCGCTGACGAGGAGCCGCTCTCGGCTCGTCTCGTGCTCGATAACCATACATCCCGGTTGAAACAAAAAACAAAACTCAAAACAAAGCAAAGGAATTCCTAATATCACGACGTTCAGTGAATTCGCGACGTTTCGGAGCTCAATCGCCCCTTCTTCAGGCTTTCTCTAAACGTCGTAGAATATAAATAGGAAGCAAGCAGTACAGAGTATCAATCTACTCGATGTAACTCCTTGAGGTGATTCAGAGCGAATGACAGGGCTCGCTTTCTCCTGTTATTAAGTAGCAGAGGGAGCGCGTGCGATGACGTCATCGCCGCGCGCCCCCGCAGATGACTCATTTTTAGCCAAAACACGAATAAAACTAAGATTTTAAAGACGAATTTGCAAGATCATGCTTCTGAAAAATATTTCTATTGCTGTTCCTTCGAATCATGTTGTTTTTTACTTTGCAACGTTTTGCCAACCTTTGTTTTTGACGTAAAAACATCAAAAGATGTGAATAAAGGAATGAATTTAAAGACGAATTTACAAAATCATGTTTCTAAAAATTACTTCTATTGGTCTTCCTTTGAATCGTGTTGTTTTTGAATTTTTTACTTTTTGCTAGTTCTTGTTTTGAACGTAAAAACATCAACAAAGCGCCCCAATAGGCCTTTCTGAGTCATCTAATGTTTCTAAAAGCTCAACTTGATTGTGTATAACATATAACAGACTGATATAAATAATTTTGAAGTCTGTCTATTTCGTATTTCAGTGAAACACCTCTATGTTGCTTGCTAGCTTCTGTAAATTACTGTACATCAAGGTACTCTGTTAATAATCCAACTTCTGTAACATTTAGAAGTCCCTTATGTAAAATATAAGGTTTAAATTACATCTCAGACTGTGTGTGTACTTAAAAGTATTTTCTGCTTTCCCAAAAACTGCATTTCCTCTGATAAAAATGGATAAATTTGATTGCCATCTGTATATTTCCAATCAAAACATGTAAGTATCATTCCAATCATGTTTTTAGAAGATCATGTTATATTTATAAATAATCACAGGTGTTTGTAAATAAATATATTCAAGTTTTTGTGCCAAAATGTAAATATTTTAAATCTCCTTTTCTTCCTTTGGTCCTCAGTCTTATGGGAATTAAATGGTTTTTCCCTTTTCTGACAGTGGTTTAATCCAAATGCAACTTATGAACTTAGTGTCCCTTATTTTAATGAGATATGAATTTTTCTATATTTATTATATTTTATAAAGATTGATTATTTATTTGTCTATTTATTTATTTTTATATTTGGTTCATTGTATTAATATTCTAGGAATTTCATGTGCAAAAAGATTTCTGGCGGCAGGCCTTTCCTACACAAAGCCAAAAGCTCAGGGACGAGGCACGGGCATGGCTAGGGACTTTATACCCAAGAATTGGAACAGAGTCCAATTCTGGTTGCGCACAGTCCTTCGACTTCCTCTGACCACTTTTAGCCCTGCTTTGGTCCAGCCTGCCACCCAGAATCTTCCGCACTGAACTAATTAGTTTTTATGTTTTTTATTAATTTTTATATTTTAACTTTTATATATTTTTTATTTAATATTAGGTATAATATCAGCCATATTGTAGGGTAAGTTTCAGGGGCCTGGGGTTAGTTTGGGTAGGTGTTAGGTGTCTGGGGGTAGATTGGGTAGGTTTCAGGGGCCTGGGGTTAGTTTGGGTAGGTGTTAGGTTGCTGGGGGTAGATTGGGTAGGTTTCAGGGGCCTGGGGTTAGTTTGGGTAGGTGTTAGGTGTCTGGGGGTAGATTGGGTAGGTTTCAGGGGCCTGGGGTTAGTTTGGGTAGGTGTTAGGTTGCTGGGGGTAGATTGGGTAGGTTTCAGGGGCCTGGGGTTAGTTTGGGTAGGTGTTAGGTTGCTGGGGGTAGATTGGGTAGGTTTCAGGGGCCTGGGGTTAGTTTGGGTAGGTGTTAGGTGTCTGGGGGTAGATTGGGTAGGTTTCAGGGGCCTGGGGTTAGTTTGGGTAGGTGTTAGGTGTCTGGGGGTAGATTGGGTAGGTTTCAGGGGCCTGGGGTTAGTTTGGGTAGGTGTTAGGTGTCTGGGGGTAGATTGGGTAGGTTTCAGGGGCCTGGGGTTAGTTTGGGTAGGTGTTAGGTTTCTGGGGGTAGATTGGGTAGGTTTCAGGGGCCTGGGGTTAGTTTGGGTAGGTGTTAGGTTGCTGGGGGTAGAATTGGTAGGTTTTAGGTTTTTAGGAGTCCAGAGATTGGTAAGGTTGGGCTTGGTGTAGTTCAGGGCCTAACCATGTGACAAAATCCAACTAAAATCAAAATAAAAAGGAGAAAAAAGGCAAGGAAGAAAAAGAGAGAAATAGAGAGAAATGCAGAGTGGGTGAAAGCAGTTTACTTTGAAAGACATTGGCATTATGCTTCTACTCAGGCTTCATTAAGGCCTCTCGGGTACAATGAATCCAGTCTCTTGATCCATTGTCTTTCAGCTCTAAGTCTGTCCCGTAGATCCCAAAGAGCATTGGCCTGCAGCACCGTGGCCTTGAGAGAAGCTAAGCCGTGGATCAGGAAATGTTGAACCACAAATCTCCTTTTTTCAATTTTATGGAGTATGTTGTGGGTGTGCTGGTAAATTCTCTTCCTCAGCTCATTTTTCGTCTGACCCACATATTGTCTTTTACATTTTTCACAATAAATTAAATACACACAATTAGCCGTCTGAGGAGACTTAGTCAACTGAATTTCATAGATCTGTTTATTAGTTCTATTCTTGACCCATCTAAGAGGAACATAGTATTTACAGGATCCTGTTCTTCCTTTTACAGGTGGAGGATCTGTTCGACTTTGAACCAGGGTGTCCAATAAGTTTTTGTTTCTTTTGTATGCCGCGATGGGCCTGTGATTCTGTAAATACTGTGTGTCCTTTAAAAACTTAGAAAAATTCTGTTTTACTGCACAATTTAATTGTGTACTTTGCGATGAGAAGAACGCGACAAGTGGAATGATCTTGTTCTCTTTTTCCTTGGGCTGAGCCAACTGTACTGGACCTTGTGTGGATTTCTTAAATAATCTAAGAGTTTTTCTCAAAAACTGTCTAGAGTAGCCTCTGTTTTTCAAAGCTCTGAATAGAGTTTTGACTGCTTTCAAGAATTCCTCCTCTTGAGAGCAAATTCTAAAAAATCTAAGTAATTGTGATTTTAAAATTCCCCTGAAGGTGTGTTTGGGGTGAAAGCTATTTTTGTGTAGGAGGCAATGAGTATCCGTTTCTTTAAAGTAAACTCTATAGTCCAGTCGGTTGTGTTGCTCAAATTTCGGCCCCTTATAGGTGACCACGTCAAGGAAATTCACCTGTGTTTCGTCTATCTCATACTTAATCTTAATTGAACTCTGATGTTGATTCAAATGATGGGTAAAACTAATAAACTCTTCCCTCGAGTGCGTCCATACACCCCAAATATCGTCTAAAAAGCGAAAATACGCAAGTGGTTCTAAAGGAAATGAGCTTAGAGCCGATTCCTCCCAGCAGGCCATGAATATATTTGCGTACGATGGGGCAAATTTCTTCCCCATCGCTGTACCTTTCGTTTGTAGAAAAAACTTTTTGTTAAATTCAAAATCATTTTTTGTTAGGTTGATTTCTAATAATTTTAATATGTAGCTATCAGGTCTTTTACTATCTGGAAACTTTTCCATACATTCTCTAACCGCTTCAAGGCCCGCTGGAGTCTCAATGTTGGTATAAAGACTATCGATATCAATGGTAAACAACAGTGCGTCTGAGGGGATCCTGAGATCCTTAGTTTTCTCTATGAAATCGTAGGTGTCTTTGAGGTAACTTTTGTGTTTCTGTGAAATAGGATTCAAGTAGAACTCAACAAACTCAGCAGTATGATATGTCTCACTGTTGCAATCCGACACAATCGGTCTTCCTGGTGGTATTTTGTGCGGAACACTCCAGCTATCCGATTTCTTGTGTATCTTGGGAAGAAGATAAAATCTTCTTGGTCTGGGAGAATCAGAACCCAGCAGATACTCTTTTTGTTTACCACTGATTACTTTTTTATCACACATTTCTGTGAGAATTTCCTTTATTTCCGCTTGCGTTTGTGGGTACATGGGCTCCTCCAGAGGCCTGTAATGTTGTGTGTTATTCAGTTGTCTAAATCCTTCCCACAGGTAGCTTTCCTTATCCATCAACACGACTGCATTGCCTTTATCGGCAGGTTTAATAACGATCTTGTCATTTTTTCTGAGTTGATTCAAAGCTGCCTTTTCGTTCACGGACAGATTGTGCTCCTCTGTTATACCCCAGTTCAAATGCTTGTAGGCATAAATATCTGCCCTTACGATCGATGAAATTTGTTTTGGTAAACTGGCCAACGAAGGAGACCACTCTGAACCGTGCGTAAAAGGCAGCTTCTTTCTTTGATTCTTTTTCCCTTCAAAAAAGGTTTCCAATTTAAGTCTTCTGTGATACTTTTGAACGCCCTTTAGCAGTTCTATTTTCTGCGTTTTTGGATTAGTCGGTGATGGAACGAAGGAAAGACCCCTTAGTAGGACTGCCCTCTGCGCACCTGTGAGCTTGAAAGAAGATGCAAGATTGACAATTAACTTCTCCCCGCCGTCTATAGGCTTGAGGGACCCTGCAAGTTTAAAGTGTGGATCCAGTGTTCTAAGATCGCTCTCGCAGTCCCTGTGGTCCAATGTATTGTGTCTCTTTCAACCTCAAAGTGGGCCGGGGGCAGTTCCGTGATAAAAGTCAGTGTGTTTTCTATGTAGTCATTTATTTTCCGTAGGTACGTCTGTTCTTCGGATGGGAGCTTATCTGAGAAATTTATTATAGGAAAATACAGCTCCGTGTGCGGTAGCCGATTTCTGGCCATCCTATAGGTTCTTTGGAGTTCCTTAATGGTTGTATCGATACATCTTTGGGACCTGTTGTTAATCCCAAATGACAAGATCAAAATTTCAGGCTCCAAGGCGACAGTAGCTTTTTCCATTAAATTTCCGGCGTGCTGGAACTTCGCACCCGGAAAGCTGTCGACTTGGAGCTCTGAGTAACTAAAGGCCGGTATCCTAGCCACATTGGAATCTCCTATGATCACGAATCTCTTTTTCAGATTTAAGCTCCAATCCATATTTTTTCTCGTTGTGTTGATGTGTTTACTTGGTCTTCCCGTCGATCGAGGGGTCTCTGGTGCTTTGGGAGCCGCGCCAGTATCACTGGGGCTCAACCTGGTCGTCGTTTCTTCCGTTCTACCTACGTTGGTGTTCTTTTTCTCTGCATTATCATTTTGTTCCGTTTCTGATGTTGGAATTTCTGTTTCTTGTAAAAATTTACTTAATGGAGATTGAGGTACGATAGTGGTGGTTGAATACTGAGAGAGTGGATCCCAATTAGATTCCTCCGAATCCTCTGAGAACATGATTGGTGATCCCTCAATCCTGGTGAGAGACGGTCGTGCGCAGTGAGATAATTCAGGTACACCCTTATTTGTTTTTTGTGCGTGTTTGCCTGTTATCAAAGTCTCCGTGTTTGGGTTTCGTTCCCCATCCTCTACACGAGAAGCCTCGGCCCTTCCCTCCGTCGTGGGAGGTGGAGATTGCCGTTGATCCGGTCGCGCCTCCACGTTCATGGTGGGTGGCCGCTCCAGATCAACTAGCAACTCCGTGAGTATCCTCCGAGGCTTTCTCTGTGCCAGAGGCTCTGGTGCTCTGACGGGTGTGGGTTGTATACTCGGAGGTGGTGCTAACGGTGGGAATTCTTCGTCAAAGGACCAATCGTCTCTGTTAACTGGCGTAGAGGGAGGCTGTCCCTCTACATTATTTACTCTGGGTGATGTTTGTATATGTACGCTGATGTGTTTGACCCCACTCCTAGGTCTCACTGCTCTCGATGTGTCTGTAATTTGTTCTGTCCTCTGTGTGTTCGGGGGAATGGATTCGGTTATGCGCCTAGGGGATTCAACTCTATCACCTAGGTCTTCATTAGTCTCACCACTCATTTCTGCGACAAAAAGGGCTTCAACTTTTTCCAGAACCTCTTCGTGTAGTCTAGTTCTGTAGTTTCTCCTGGCCCAGCCACTAGCTATTTCGAAAGCGTGGTGCCAGTCTTTTTGGTCTGTTCTTTCCTTGAGTTCAGTGACGGTTTGTGCAATGAGTGTTTCGTAGTGTTCCTGCAAGATTAATTGTGTGTTGTATAGCCAATTGTTGGCGTTGCCCTCCAGCAGCTCCTTGACTTTTTTGCTAGGAGCCGCCGGTTTAACGGAGTCAGTCAGAAGTTGAGACAGTCTTTTGAAAGTGACCGGAACGTTATTCGTCACTTTAGTGGTGACCTTTTGTAAGTGGTGCATCAAACGTGTTAGGTCATACATCAACTTCATGGCTAACTTCAGTCTCACAGGTGGTGGGGTGTAACCTGTGTTCGTGTTTCTGTTCTCTCTAGGTTGTTGGAAATACCTTTCTCTAGATTGTTGGAAATCTCTTTCTCTGGAACGTTGGAAGTTATTTTCACGCCCCCCCTGCCATCTTTTTCTAGGGGGAAAGCGTCCGTTTCTGTCCCTTCTTGTGTCATAAACCTCATTATGGTAGGTGTCCCTACCATAAGTGGTGTTTGTATTGACATCTCTGCTAGATCTATTGCCCGCTGAGGCTGGAGCCCTCGTTGTAACAATCGAGGCTCGAGCTGAGTCTGAGTACAAGTCTCTGCGACTTATGTTGTGTGCCCTAGGCAACTCCGTTTCCATGTACTCATCCTCCTGTTCGACAAATTCATCGTACTGTGTACGATTCTCATCAGGTTCAGATTCTCTTTCCCTGAGAGCAAATCTGTTTCTTTGTTGAATTTGTTCATTTCTTACTATATTGACCGATCTTCTTTGTGGAAGATCTGATGACCAATTATTTGGCATCATGTACTCCACCCTAGATGTAGAACGAGTGGGAAAGGGCACTGGCCCCATGTATTTTTTGTTGTGTCTTTTTCGGTTTCTTTTTGTCTTTTTTGCTACTGAGATGTTTTCACCTCTAGAAAAAAAATCTGGTTTTCCAAAAGTGGATGGATCTGTATCCAGATATCTTCGTGCACGTTGCACATTTACACGTGTGTCAATCGCACGTGCATGCCTGTGTTTCTCAGAGTCGAACTCAAACTCTCTTTCAAGAGGAATAAACTCAGAAATTGTGAGAGGACGACGATAATCGCGTCTGCTCCTCTTTCTCCATGTTTCAAAATTTTGAGCCCGAAAACGGGCTGTTGGGGGGACCTCGCCATCCCATTGACGGTGAGACTGGATGTGAAAATCTCTAAGAGGAGGATATTCTTCCTCCTCAAACCGTCTTTGGCGATGGGGAATGTCGGCACGATAAAGTGCATTTGAATTTTTGTGTAAAGCATCGTTCCTGTTATCAATCGGATGCTCGATTATCCTTATTCGCTGACGAGGAGCCGCTCTCGGCTCGTCTCGTGCTCGATAACCATACATCCCGGTTGAAACAAAAAACAAAACTCAAAACAAAGCAAAGGAATTCCTAATATCACGACGTTCAGTGAATTCGCGACGTTTCGGAGCTCAATCGCCCCTTCTTCAGGCTTTCTCTAAACGTCGTAGAATATAAATAGGAAGCAAGCAGTACAGAGTATCAATCTACTCGATGTAACTCCTTGAGGTGATTCAGAGCGAATGACAGGGCTCGCTTTCTCCTGTTATTAAGTAGCAGAGGGAGCGCGTGCGATGACGTCATCGCCGCGCGCCCCCGCAGATGACTCATTTTTAGCCAAAACACGAATAAAACTAAGATTTTAAAGACGAATTTGCAAGATCATGCTTCTGAAAAATATTTCTATTGCTGTTCCTTCGAATCATGTTGTTTTTTACTTTGCAACGTTTTGCCAACCTTTGTTTTTGACGTAAAAACATCAAAAGATGTGAATAAAGGAATGAATTTAAAGACGAATTTACAAAATCATGTTTCTAAAAATTACTTCTATTGGTCTTCCTTTGAATCGTGTTGTTTTTGAATTTTTTACTTTTTGCTAGTTCTTGTTTTGAACGTAAAAACATCAACAAAGCGCCCCAATAGGCCTTTCTGAGTCATCTAATGTTTCTAAAAGCTCAACTTGATTGTGTATAACATATAACAGACTGATATAAATAATTTTGAAGTCTGTCTATTTCGTATTTCAGTGAAACACCTCTATGTTGCTTGCTAGCTTCTGTAAATTACTGTACATCAAGGTACTCTGTTAATAATCCAACTTCTGTAACATTTAGAAGTCCCTTATGTAAAATATAAGGTTTAAATTACATCTCAGACTGTGTGTGTACTTAAAAGTATTTTCTGCTTTCCCAAAAACTGCATTTCCTCTGATAAAAATGGATAAATTTGATTGCCATCTGTATATTTCCAATCAAAACATGTAAGTATCATTCCAATCATGTTTTTAGAAGATCATGTTATATTTATAAATAATCACAGGTGTTTGTAAATAAATATTTTCAAGTTTTTGTGCCAAAATGTAAATATTTTAAATCTCCTTTTCTTCCTTTGGTCCTCAGTCTTATGGGAATTAAATGGTTTTTCCCTTTTCTGACAGTGGTTTAATCCAAATGCAACTTATGAACTTAGTGTCCCTTATTTTAATGAGATATGAATTTTTCTATATTTATTATATTTTATAAAGATTGATTATTTATTTGTCTATTTATTTATTTTTATATTTGGTTCATTGTATTAATATTCTAGGAATTTCATGTGCAAAAAGATTTCTGGCGGCAGGCCTTTCCTACACAAAGCCAAAAGCTCAGGGACGAGGCACGGGCATGGCTAGGGACTTTATACCCAAGAATTGGAACAGAGTCCAATTCTGGTTGCGCACAGTCCTTCGACTTCCTCTGACCACTTTTAGCCCTGCTTTGGTCCAGCCTGCCACCCAGAATCTTCCGCACTGAACTAATTAGTTTTTATGTTTTTTATTAATTTTTATATTTTAACTTTTATATATTTTTTATTTAATATTAGGTATAATATCAGCCATATTGTAGGGTAAGTTTCAGGGGCCTGGGGTTAGTTTGGGTAGGTGTTAGGTGTCTGGGGGTAGATTGGGTAGGTTTCAGGGGCCTGGGGTTAGTTTGGGTAGGTGTTAGGTTGCTGGGGGTAGATTGGGTAGGTTTCAGGGGCCTGGGGTTAGTTTGGGTAGGTGTTAGGTGTCTGGGGGTAGATTGGGTAGGTTTCAGGGGCCTGGGGTTAGTTTGGGTAGGTGTTAGGTTGCTGGGGGTAGATTGGGTAGGTTTCAGGGGCCTGGGGTTAGTTTGGGTAGGTGTTAGGTTGCTGGGGGTAGATTGGGTAGGTTTCAGGGGCCTGGGGTTAGTTTGGGTAGGTGTTAGGTGTCTGGGGGTAGATTGGGTAGGTTTCAGGGGCCTGGGGTTAGTTTGGGTAGGTGTTAGGTGTCTGGGGGTAGGGTTAGGTTAGGTTAGGGTTAGGGTTAGGGTTAGGGTTAGGGTTAGGGTTAGGGTTAGGGTTAGGGTTAGGGTTAGGGTTAGGGTTAGGGTTAGGTATATAGATAAAAACGACTTTCACCCTCATTAGTATCCACCCTCATTAGAATATTGCATCTGATTGGCCAAAGCTTACCTGGGCACATCTGGAGAACCGTAGGCCCGAATTCCATGTAAGTGGTATCATCGGATCCGGGAAGCTGTCATCTTTCAGGTGGCGAAAGGCTCTAATGAAAGTATATAGATAAAAATGAGTTTAATCCTGATTAATTCCACTCTCATTAGCATTATCCATCTGATTGGCCAAAGCTTACTTGGGCGTATCTCGTGAAGCGCAGGTCTAAGGTGCATGTAAGTGGTATCGTTGGACACAGGAAGCTGTCATCTTTCAGGTGGCGATAGGTTCGGATGAATGGAGGAAGGTGTGTTGCGTTTAAATCCAGTGTGACCGTTATTATGTCCAGATAGACAGAGTCTGGTAAGTATTAGAAGTACAGGTCACAGTCCACTTCAATCTAATGTTTAAAATGATTTGAATGATCTATAAGCATTTGTGAGATCATTTTATGAAATCATTTCATTAACTCATTCTACGTGCTTATTTTTCACAGATGGAGTGTGTTGTTAGCTATCCAGGTCAAAGGTCACAGTCCGCTTCAATCTAATGTTTAAAATGATTTGAATGATCTATAAGGATTTGTGAGATAATTATATGAAATTATTTCATTAACTCATTCTACGTACTTATTTTTCATAGACGGAGTGTGGTTTTAGATATCAAAGGTCACAGAACAGTTCGCTTCCAGCTTCCAGCATAGTGTGAATTTCTGTTAAATGTTTTGAATTCTTAGAACTTTTGAACACATGCTATTTACATTGTCATCCAGTATTATTAGGCCCTGTTTATTTCCTCGAGTAGATATATAGATAGAAGATAGATATAGAGTTTTCAATCTTAGAAGGATAAGGGACGACGAGCAGGATCATACATTTGTATTAGAGAGAGCGTCTTTTGAGTTCGTTTGATTCTGTCTGTGACCGACTGTTTATATATGTATAATGAATATAATAGTTACTTGTTTTAATAATGTATCATTGTATTTTTATCCAGGAGTACATCGTATAGGTCGTTGTGGCCTAAATGATTGTTGTGCTGCAACATATACGTCTTTCTATACATTCTATATGCATATCTTATGATGATGATGTTGATGATGATGAAAATGTGTATGATTTATCATTGTATTTTAATGCAGGGGTATATGACGTAGGTCTGTGTTGCCCAGGTGTGTGTGAGGTAGGTTTAGGTGGGTTTTTTTTTTTTTTCCCGGATTAGTAATGGTTAAGTGTTTGGGTAAGAGATGAAAACCACGAAAGATGTTCTTTGCATAGTTTGTGTGTCTGGCTGGTTGTGTTTTGTGTTTTGTGTAGCATCTTTTGAGTTTTTTTTTTAAATTTTGTCTGTGCCCAACTGTTTATATTTTTTGTATTGCACACGTATGTACCTCTGTATGTATATATATATATAAAAAGAATATGGTTGTTGCCCTTAAAATATTTAAAAATTTCTTGTCCTATGCCTCCATCTCGTGGACACATTTAGTATTATAGCTTTGGTAGATATATATATATATATATATAAAATGAATATAATTGTTACTTGTTTTAATAATGTATCATTGTATTTTTATCCAGGAGTACTTCGTATAGGTCGTTGTGGCCTAAATGATTGTTGTGCTGCAAACATATACGTCTTTCTACACGTTATATATGTATATCTGATGATGATGATGATGAAAATGTGAATGATTTATGATTGTATTTTATGGTAAATGCAAAGGTAAAAGTCGACGACGAACGCTGATGGCATTAAGCCTTAAGTTTTAGGTCCAAATGAAAGTATAGATCTGTAGTTTCTTATATTTGCCCCTGTGAGGGCTAAGTTTAGGTGTAAATTCAGATATAGGGCCATAGTTTCTTATATTTGCCCCTGTGAGGGCTAAGTTTAGGTGTAAATTCAGATATAGGGCCATAGTTTCTAATATTTGCCCCTGTGAGGGCTAAGTTTAGGTGTAAATTCAGATATAGGGCCATAGTTTCTCTTATTTGCCCCTGTGAGGGCTAAGTTTAGGTGTAAATTCAGATATAGGGCCATAGTTTCTTATATTTGCCCCTGTGAGGGCTAAGTTTAGGTGTAAATTCAGATATAGGGCCATAGTTTCTAATATTTGCCCCTGTGAGGGCTAAGTTTAGGTGAAAATTCAGATATAGGGCCATAGTTTCTTATACTTGCCCCTGTGAGGGCTAAGTTTAGGTGTAAATTCAGATATAGGGCCATAGTTTCTTATACTTGCCCCTGTGAGGGCTAAGTTTAGGTGTAAATTCAGATATAGGGCCATAGTTTCTTATACTTGCCCCTGTGAGGGCTAAGTTTAGGTGTAAATTCAGATATAGGGCCATAGTTTCTTATACTTGCCCCTGTGAGGGCTAAGTTTAGGTGTAAATTCAGATATAGGGCCATAGTTTCTTATACTTGCCCCTGTGAGGGCTAAGTTTAGGTGTAAATTCAGATATAGGGCCATAGTTTCTCATACTTGCCCCTGTGAGGGCTAAGTTTAGGTGTAAATTCAGATATAGGGCCATAGTTTCTCTTATTTGCCCCTGTGAGGGCTAAGTTTAGGTGTAAATTCAGATATAGGGCCATAGTTTCTCTTATTTGCCCCTGTGAGGGCTAAGTTTAGGTGTAAATTCAGATATAGGGCCATAGTTTCTTATATTTGCCCCTGTGAGGGCTAAGTTTAGGTGTAAATTCAGATATAGGGCCATAGTTTCTCATACTTGCCCCTGTGAGGGCTAAGTTTAGGTGTAAATTCAGATATAGGGCCATAGTTTCTCTTATTTGCCCCTGTGAGGGCTAAGTTTAGGTGTAAATTCAGATATAGGGCCATAGTTTCTTATACTTGCCCCTGTGAGGGCTAAGTTTAGGTGTAAATTCAGATATAGGGCCATAGTTTCTCATACTTGCCCCTGTGAGGGCTAAGTTTAGGTGTAAATTCAGATATAGGGCCATAGTTTCTTATACTTGCCCCTGTGAGGGCTAAGTTTAGGTGCAAATTCAGATATAGGGCCATAGTTTCTCATATTTGCCCCTGTTAGGGACTTTACACTCAAGAATCGAAACAGGGTCCAATTCCGGTTGTGCGCAGTCCTTCTACTTCAACTGACCACTTTCAGCTCTGCTTTGGTCCAGCCTGCCACACAGAATTTTTTGCACCGAACTCCTTGGTTTTTATGTCTTACTTTTATACGTTTCACAAAATATAAGGTATAATATCCACTATATTTTATATGTTTATTTTTTTATGGTACATATAATTAAAATACATATATTTTTCTCTCACGTATGTCACCACGGACCACGTCAAGGGTTAAACTGGGTAGGTTTCAGGGGCCTGGGGTTAGTTTGGGTAGGTGTCAGGTTTCCAGGGTTAGATTAGGATTGGAAAGAATCCAAGAGCTGAAGCAGCGTATCGTTGGACACAGGAAGCTGTCATCTTTCAGGTGGCGATAGGTTCGGATGAATGGAGGAAGGTGTGTTGCGTTTAAATGCAGTGTGACCGTTATTATGTCCAGATAGACAGAGTCTGGTAAGTATTAGAAGTACAGGTCAGAGGTCACAATCTAATGTTTAAAATGATTTGAATGATCTATAAGCATTTGTGAGATCATTTTATGAAATCATTTCATTAACTCATTCTACGTGCTTATTTTTCACAGATGGAGTGTGTTGTTAGCTATCCAGGTCAAAGGTCACAGTCCGCTTCAATCTAATGTTTAAAATGATTTGAATGATCTATAAGGATTTGTGAGATAATTATATGAAATTATTTCATTAACTCATTCTACGTACTTATTTTTCATCGACGGAGTGTGGTTTTAGATATCAAAGGTCACAGAACACTTCGCTTCCAGCTTCCAGCATCCAGCATAGAGTGAATTTCTGCTAAATGTTTTGAATCCTTAGCACTTTTGAACACATGCTATTTACATTGTCATCCAGTAGAGGGCGAACTATTAGCCCCTGTTTATTTCCTCGAGTAGATATATAGATAGAAGATAGATATAGAGTTTTCAATCTTAGAAGGATAAGGGACGACGAGCAGGATCATACATTTGTATTAGAGAGAGCGTCTTTTGAGTTCGTTTGATTCTGTCTGTGACCGACTGTTTATATATGTATAATGAATATAATTGTTACTTGTTTTAATAATGTATCATTGTATTTTTATCCAGGAGTACTTCGTATAGGTCGTTGTGGCCTAAATGATTTTTGTGCTGCAACATATACGTCTTTCTATACATTCTATATGCATATCTTATGATGATGATGATGAAAATGTGTATGATTTATCATTGTATTTTAATGCAGGGGTATATGACGTAGGTCTGTGTTGCCCAGGTGTGTGTGAGGTAGGTTTAGGTGGGTTTTTTTTTTTTTTCCCGGATTAGTAATGGTTAAGTGTTTGGGTAAGAGATGAAAACCACGAAAGATGTTCTTTGCATAGTTTGTGTGTCTGGCTGGTTGTGTTTTGTGTTTTGTGTAGCATCTTTTGAGTTTTTTTTTTAAATTTTGTCTGTGCCCAACTGTTTATATTTTTTGTATTGCACACGTATGTACCTCTGTATGTATATATATATAAAAAGAATATGGTTGTTGCCCTTAAAATATTTAAAAATTTCTTGTCCTATGCCTCCATCTCGTGGACACATTTAGTATTATAGCTTTGGTAGATATATATATATATATAATGAATATAATTGTTACTTGTTTTAATAATGTATCATTGTATTTTTATCCAGGAGTATATAGTATAGGTCAGTGTGGCCTAAATGACTGTTGTGCTGCAACAAATAAATAGATAGATTGATAGATAGATAGAAGGAAGGACAGAGTCTGGTAAGTGTTAGGTATTCTGCTCAGAAGTGACAGAAAAGTTTTATTAGATAGATAGATAGATAGATAGATAGATAGATAGATAGATATAGATGATATGTAGATATAGATTTCAATCTTATAACTCTCCAGTTTTAGAAGGTGAACTTTTGAGTTTTGAGGGCTGGGGTTAGAGGGTTTAAGGGTTAGAGGTTATCTTGGGGTTAACTTGCAGCTAGGTATATAGATAAAAACGACTTTCACCCTCATTAGTATCCACCCTCATTAGAATATTGCATCTGATTGGCCAAAGCTTACCTGGGCACATCTGGAGAACCGTAGGCCCGAATTCCATGTAAGTGGTATCATCGGATCCGGGAAGCTGTCATCTTTCAGGTGGCGAAAGGCTCTAATGAAAGTATATAGATAAAAATGAGTTTAATCCTGATTAATTCCACTCTCATTAGCATTATCCATCTGATTGGCCAAAGCTTACTTGGGCGTATCTCGTGAAGCGCAGGTCTAAGGTGCATGTAAGTGGTATCGTTGGACACAGGAAGCTGTCATCTTTCAGGTGGCGATAGGTTCGGATGAATGGAGGAAGGTGTGTTGCGTTTAAATCCAGTGTGACCGTTATTATGTCCAGATAGACAGAGTCTGGTAAGTATTAGAAGTACAGGTCAGAGGTCACAGTCCACTTCAATCTAATGTTTAAAATGATTTGAATGATCTATAAGCATTTGTGAGATCATTTTATGAAATCATTTCATTAACTCATTCTACGTGCTTATTTTTCACAGATGGAGTGTGTTGTTAGCTATCCAGGTCAAAGGTCACAGTCCGCTTCAATCTAATGTTTAAAATGATTTGAATGATCTATAAGGATTTGTGAGATAATTATATGAAATTATTTCATTAACTCATTCTACGTACTTATTTTTCATAGACGGAGTGTGGTTTTAGATATCAAAGGTCACAGAACAGTTCGCTTCCAGCTTCCAGCATAGTGTGAATTTCTGTTAAATGTTTTGAATTCTTAGAACTTTTGAACACATGCTATTTACATTGTCATCCAGTATTATTAGGCCCTGTTTATTTCCTCGAGTAGATATATAGATAGAAGATAGATATAGAGTTTTCAATCTTAGAAGGATAAGGGACGACGAGCAGGATCATACATTTGTATTAGAGAGAGCGTCTTTTGAGTTCGTTTGATTCTGTCTGTGACCGACTGTTTATATATGTATAATGAATATAATAGTTACTTGTTTTAATAATGTATCATTGTATTTTTATCCAGGAGTACATCGTATAGGTCGTTGTGGCCTAAATGATTGTTGTGCTGCAACATATACGTCTTTCTATACATTCTATATGCATATCTTATGATGATGATGTTGATGATGATGAAAATGTGTATGATTTATCATTGTATTTTAATGCAGGGGTATATGACGTAGGTCTGTGTTGCCCAGGTGTGTGTGAGGTAGGTTTAGGTGGGTTTTTTTTTTTTTTCCCGGATTAGTAATGGTTAAGTGTTTGGGTAAGAGATGAAAACCACGAAAGATGTTCTTTGCATAGTTTGTGTGTCTGGCTGGTTGTGTTTTGTGTTTTGTGTAGCATCTTTTGAGTTTTTTTTTTAAATTTTGTCTGTGCCCAACTGTTTATATTTTTTGTATTGCACACGTATGTACCTCTGTATGTATATATATATATAAAAAGAATATGGTTGTTGCCCTTAAAATATTTAAAAATTTCTTGTCCTATGCCTCCATCTCGTGGACACATTTAGTATTATAGCTTTGGTAGATATATATATATATATATATAAAATGAATATAATTGTTACTTGTTTTAATAATGTATCATTGTATTTTTATCCAGGAGTACTTCGTATAGGTCGTTGTGGCCTAAATGATTGTTGTGCTGCAAACATATACGTCTTTCTACACGTTATATATGTATATCTGATGATGATGATGATGAAAATGTGAATGATTTATGATTGTATTTTATGGTAAATGCAAAGGTAAAAGTCGACGACGAACGCTGATGGCATTAAGCCTTAAGTTTTAGGTCCAAATGAAAGTATAGATCTGTAGTTTCTTATATTTGCCCCTGTGAGGGCTAAGTTTAGGTGTAAATTCAGATATAGGGCCATAGTTTCTTATATTTGCCCCTGTGAGGGCTAAGTTTAGGTGTAAATTCAGATATAGGGCCATAGTTTCTAATATTTGCCCCTGTGAGGGCTAAGTTTAGGTGTAAATTCAGATATAGGGCCATAGTTTCTCTTATTTGCCCCTGTGAGGGCTAAGTTTAGGTGTAAATTCAGATATAGGGCCATAGTTTCTTATATTTGCCCCTGTGAGGGCTAAGTTTAGGTGTAAATTCAGATATAGGGCCATAGTTTCTAATATTTGCCCCTGTGAGGGCTAAGTTTAGGTGAAAATTCAGATATAGGGCCATAGTTTCTTATACTTGCCCCTGTGAGGGCTAAGTTTAGGTGTAAATTCAGATATAGGGCCATAGTTAGGTTAGGGTTAGGGTTAGAGTTAGGGTTAGGGTTAGGGTTAGGGTTAGGGTTAGGGACTTTATACCCAAGAATTGGAACAGAGTCCAATTCTGGTTGCGCACAGTCCTTCGACTTCCTCTGACCACTTTTAGCCCTGCTTTGGTCCAGCCTGCCACCCAGAATCTTCCGCACTGAACTAATTAGTTTTTATGTTTTTTATTAATTTTTATATTTTAACTTTTATATATTTTTTATTTAATATTAGGTATAATATCAGCCATATTGTAGGGTAAGTTTCAGGGGCCTGGGGTTAGTTTGGGTAGGTGTTAGGTGTCTGGGGGTAGATTGGGTAGGTTTCAGGGGCCTGGGGTTAGTTTGGGTAGGTGTTAGGTTGCTGGGGGTAGATTGGGTAGGTTTCAGGGGCCTGGGGTTAGTTTGGGTAGGTGTTAGGTGTCTGGGGGTAGATTGGGTAGGTTTCAGGGGCCTGGGGTTAGTTTGGGTAGGTGTTAGGTTGCTGGGGGTAGATTGGGTAGGTTTCAGGGGCCTGGGGTTAGTTTGGGTAGGTGTTAGGTTGCTGGGGGTAGATTGGGTAGGTTTCAGGGGCCTGGGGTTAGTTTGGGTAGGTGTTAGGTGTCTGGGGGTAGATTGGGTAGGTTTCAGGGGCCTGGGGTTAGTTTGGGTAGGTGTTAGGTGTCTGGGGGTAGATTGGGTAGGTTTCAGGGGCCTGGGGTTAGTTTGGGTAGGTGTTAGGTGTCTGGGGGTAGATTGGGTAGGTTTCAGGGGCCTGGGGTTAGTTTGGGTAGGTGTTAGGTTTCTGGGGGTAGATTGGGTAGGTTTCAGGGGCCTGGGGTTAGTTTGGGTAGGTGTTAGGTTGCTGGGGGTAGAATTGGTAGGTTTTAGGTTTTTAGGAGTCCAGAGATTGGTAAGGTTGGGCTTGGTGTAGTTCAGGGCCTAACCATGTGACAAAATCCAACTAAAATCAAAATAAAAAGGAGAAAAAAGGCAAGGAAGAAAAAGAGAGAAATAGAGAGAAATGCAGAGTGGGTGAAAGCAGTTTACTTTGAAAGACATTGGCATTATGCTTCTACTCAGGCTTCATTAAGGCCTCTCGGGTACAATGAATCCAGTCTCTTGATCCATTGTCTTTCAGCTCTAAGTCTGTCCCGTAGATCCCAAAGAGCATTGGCCTGCAGCACCGTGGCCTTGAGAGAAGCTAAGCCGTGGATCAGGAAATGTTGAACCACAAATCTCCTTTTTTCAATTTTATGGAGTATGTTGTGGGTGTGCTGGTAAATTCTCTTCCTCAGCTCATTTTTCGTCTGACCCACATATTGTCTTTTACATTTTTCACAATAAATTAAATACACACAATTAGCCGTCTGAGGAGACTTAGTCAACTGAATTTCATAGATCTGTTTATTAGTTCTATTCTTGACCCATCTAAGAGGAACATAGTATTTACAGGATCCTGTTCTTCCTTTTACAGGTGGAGGATCTGTTCGACTTTGAACCAGGGTGTCCAATAAGTTTTTGTTTCTTTTGTATGCCGCGATGGGCCTGTGATTCTGTAAATACTGTGTGTCCTTTAAAAACTTAGAAAAATTCTGTTTTACTGCACAATTTAATTGTGTACTTTGCGATGAGAAGAACGCGACAAGTGGAATGATCTTGTTCTCTTTTTCCTTGGGCTGAGCCAACTGTACTGGACCTTGTGTGGATTTCTTAAATAATCTAAGAGTTTTTCTCAAAAACTGTCTAGAGTAGCCTCTGTTTTTCAAAGCTCTGAATAGAGTTTTGACTGCTTTCAAGAATTCCTCCTCTTGAGAGCAAATTCTAAAAAATCTAAGTAATTGTGATTTTAAAATTCCCCTGAAGGTGTGTTTGGGGTGAAAGCTATTTTTGTGTAGGAGGCAATGAGTATCCGTTTCTTTAAAGTAAACTCTATAGTCCAGTCGGTTGTGTTGCTCAAATTTCGGCCCCTTATAGGTGACCACGTCAAGGAAATTCACCTGTGTTTCGTCTATCTCATACTTAATCTTAATTGAACTCTGATGTTGATTCAAATGATGGGTAAAACTAATAAACTCTTCCCTCGAGTGCGTCCATACACCCCAAATATCGTCTAAAAAGCGAAAATACGCAAGTGGTTCTAAAGGAAATGAGCTTAGAGCCGATTCCTCCCAGCAGGCCATGAATATATTTGCGTACGATGGGGCAAATTTCTTCCCCATCGCTGTACCTTTCGTTTGTAGAAAAAACTTTTTGTTAAATTCAAAATCATTTTTTGTTAGGTTGATTTCTAATAATTTTAATATGTAGCTATCAGGTCTTTTACTATCTGGAAACTTTTCCATACATTCTCTAACCGCTTCAAGGCCCGCTGGAGTCTCAATGTTGGTATAAAGACTATCGATATCAATGGTAAACAACAGTGCGTCTGAGGGGATCCTGAGATCCTTAGTTTTCTCTATGAAATCGTAGGTGTCTTTGAGGTAACTTTTGTGTTTCTGTGAAATAGGATTCAAGTAGAACTCAACAAACTCAGCAGTATGATATGTCTCACTGTTGCAATCCGACACAATCGGTCTTCCTGGTGGTATTTTGTGCGGAACACTCCAGCTATCCGATTTCTTGTGTATCTTGGGAAGAAGATAAAATCTTCTTGGTCTGGGAGAATCAGAACCCAGCAGATACTCTTTTTGTTTACCACTGATTACTTTTTTATCACACATTTCTGTGAGAATTTCCTTTATTTCCGCTTGCGTTTGTGGGTACATGGGCTCCTCCAGAGGCCTGTAATGTTGTGTGTTATTCAGTTGTCTAAATCCTTCCCACAGGTAGCTTTCCTTATCCATCAACACGACTGCATTGCCTTTATCGGCAGGTTTAATAACGATCTTGTCATTTTTTCTGAGTTGATTCAAAGCTGCCTTTTCGTTCACGGACAGATTGTGCTCCTCTGTTATACCCCAGTTCAAATGCTTGTAGGCATAAATATCTGCCCTTACGATCGATGAAATTTGTTTTGGTAAACTGGCCAACGAAGGAGACCACTCTGAACCGTGCGTAAAAGGCAGCTTCTTTCTTTGATTCTTTTTCCCTTCAAAAAAGGTTTCCAATTTAAGTCTTCTGTGATACTTTTGAACGCCCTTTAGCAGTTCTATTTTCTGCGTTTTTGGATTAGTCGGTGATGGAACGAAGGAAAGACCCCTTAGTAGGACTGCCCTCTGCGCACCTGTGAGCTTGAAAGAAGATGCAAGATTGACAATTAACTTCTCCCCGCCGTCTATAGGCTTGAGGGACCCTGCAAGTTTAAAGTGTGGATCCAGTGTTCTAAGATCGCTCTCGCAGTCCCTGTGGTCCAATGTATTGTGTCTCTTTCAACCTCAAAGTGGGCCGGGGGCAGTTCCGTGATAAAAGTCAGTGTGTTTTCTATGTAGTCATTTATTTTCCGTAGGTACGTCTGTTCTTCGGATGGGAGCTTATCTGAGAAATTTATTATAGGAAAATACAGCTCCGTGTGCGGTAGCCGATTTCTGGCCATCCTATAGGTTCTTTGGAGTTCCTTAATGGTTGTATCGATACATCTTTGGGACCTGTTGTTAATCCCAAATGACAAGATCAAAATTTCAGGCTCCAAGGCGACAGTAGCTTTTTCCATTAAATTTCCGGCGTGCTGGAACTTCGCACCCGGAAAGCTGTCGACTTGGAGCTCTGAGTAACTAAAGGCCGGTATCCTAGCCACATTGGAATCTCCTATGATCACGAATCTCTTTTTCAGATTTAAGCTCCAATCCATATTTTTTCTCGTTGTGTTGATGTGTTTACTTGGTCTTCCCGTCGATCGAGGGGTCTCTGGTGCTTTGGGAGCCGCGCCAGTATCACTGGGGCTCAACCTGGTCGTCGTTTCTTCCGTTCTACCTACGTTGGTGTTCTTTTTCTCTGCATTATCATTTTGTTCCGTTTCTGATGTTGGAATTTCTGTTTCTTGTAAAAATTTACTTAATGGAGATTGAGGTACGATAGTGGTGGTTGAATACTGAGAGAGTGGATCCCAATTAGATTCCTCCGAATCCTCTGAGAACATGATTGGTGATCCCTCAATCCTGGTGAGAGACGGTCGTGCGCAGTGAGATAATTCAGGTACACCCTTATTTGTTTTTTGTGCGTGTTTGCCTGTTATCAAAGTCTCCGTGTTTGGGTTTCGTTCCCCATCCTCTACACGAGAAGCCTCGGCCCTTCCCTCCGTCGTGGGAGGTGGAGATTGCCGTTGATCCGGTCGCGCCTCCACGTTCATGGTGGGTGGCCGCTCCAGATCAACTAGCAACTCCGTGAGTATCCTCCGAGGCTTTCTCTGTGCCAGAGGCTCTGGTGCTCTGACGGGTGTGGGTTGTATACTCGGAGGTGGTGCTAACGGTGGGAATTCTTCGTCAAAGGACCAATCGTCTCTGTTAACTGGCGTAGAGGGAGGCTGTCCCTCTACATTATTTACTCTGGGTGATGTTTGTATATGTACGCTGATGTGTTTGACCCCACTCCTAGGTCTCACTGCTCTCGATGTGTCTGTAATTTGTTCTGTCCTCTGTGTGTTCGGGGGAATGGATTCGGTTATGCGCCTAGGGGATTCAACTCTATCACCTAGGTCTTCATTAGTCTCACCACTCATTTCTGCGACAAAAAGGGCTTCAACTTTTTCCAGAACCTCTTCGTGTAGTCTAGTTCTGTAGTTTCTCCTGGCCCAGCCACTAGCTATTTCGAAAGCGTGGTGCCAGTCTTTTTGGTCTGTTCTTTCCTTGAGTTCAGTGACGGTTTGTGCAATGAGTGTTTCGTAGTGTTCCTGCAAGATTAATTGTGTGTTGTATAGCCAATTGTTGGCGTTGCCCTCCAGCAGCTCCTTGACTTTTTTGCTAGGAGCCGCCGGTTTAACGGAGTCAGTCAGAAGTTGAGACAGTCTTTTGAAAGTGACCGGAACGTTATTCGTCACTTTAGTGGTGACCTTTTGTAAGTGGTGCATCAAACGTGTTAGGTCATACATCAACTTCATGGCTAACTTCAGTCTCACAGGTGGTGGGGTGTAACCTGTGTTCGTGTTTCTGTTCTCTCTAGGTTGTTGGAAATACCTTTCTCTAGATTGTTGGAAATCTCTTTCTCTGGAACGTTGGAAGTTATTTTCACGCCCCCCCTGCCATCTTTTTCTAGGGGGAAAGCGTCCGTTTCTGTCCCTTCTTGTGTCATAAACCTCATTATGGTAGGTGTCCCTACCATAAGTGGTGTTTGTATTGACATCTCTGCTAGATCTATTGCCCGCTGAGGCTGGAGCCCTCGTTGTAACAATCGAGGCTCGAGCTGAGTCTGAGTACAAGTCTCTGCGACTTATGTTGTGTGCCCTAGGCAACTCCGTTTCCATGTACTCATCCTCCTGTTCGACAAATTCATCGTACTGTGTACGATTCTCATCAGGTTCAGATTCTCTTTCCCTGAGAGCAAATCTGTTTCTTTGTTGAATTTGTTCATTTCTTACTATATTGACCGATCTTCTTTGTGGAAGATCTGATGACCAATTATTTGGCATCATGTACTCCACCCTAGATGTAGAACGAGTGGGAAAGGGCACTGGCCCCATGTATTTTTTGTTGTGTCTTTTTCGGTTTCTTTTTGTCTTTTTTGCTACTGAGATGTTTTCACCTCTAGAAAAAAAATCTGGTTTTCCAAAAGTGGATGGATCTGTATCCAGATATCTTCGTGCACGTTGCACATTTACACGTGTGTCAATCGCACGTGCATGCCTGTGTTTCTCAGAGTCGAACTCAAACTCTCTTTCAAGAGGAATAAACTCAGAAATTGTGAGAGGACGACGATAATCGCGTCTGCTCCTCTTTCTCCATGTTTCAAAATTTTGAGCCCGAAAACGGGCTGTTGGGGGGACCTCGCCATCCCATTGACGGTGAGACTGGATGTGAAAATCTCTAAGAGGAGGATATTCTTCCTCCTCAAACCGTCTTTGGCGATGGGGAATGTCGGCACGATAAAGTGCATTTGAATTTTTGTGTAAAGCATCGTTCCTGTTATCAATCGGATGCTCGATTATCCTTATTCGCTGACGAGGAGCCGCTCTCGGCTCGTCTCGTGCTCGATAACCATACATCCCGGTTGAAACAAAAAACAAAACTCAAAACAAAGCAAAGGAATTCCTAATATCACGACGTTCAGTGAATTCGCGACGTTTCGGAGCTCAATCGCCCCTTCTTCAGGCTTTCTCTAAACGTCGTAGAATATAAATAGGAAGCAAGCAGTACAGAGTATCAATCTACTCGATGTAACTCCTTGAGGTGATTCAGAGCGAATGACAGGGCTCGCTTTCTCCTGTTATTAAGTAGCAGAGGGAGCGCGTGCGATGACGTCATCGCCGCGCGCCCCCGCAGATGACTCATTTTTAGCCAAAACACGAATAAAACTAAGATTTTAAAGACGAATTTGCAAGATCATGCTTCTGAAAAATATTTCTATTGCTGTTCCTTCGAATCATGTTGTTTTTTACTTTGCAACGTTTTGCCAACCTTTGTTTTTGACGTAAAAACATCAAAAGATGTGAATAAAGGAATGAATTTAAAGACGAATTTACAAAATCATGTTTCTAAAAATTACTTCTATTGGTCTTCCTTTGAATCGTGTTGTTTTTGAATTTTTTACTTTTTGCTAGTTCTTGTTTTGAACGTAAAAACATCAACAAAGCGCCCCAATAGGCCTTTCTGAGTCATCTAATGTTTCTAAAAGCTCAACTTGATTGTGTATAACATATAACAGACTGATATAAATAATTTTGAAGTCTGTCTATTTCGTATTTCAGTGAAACACCTCTATGTTGCTTGCTAGCTTCTGTAAATTACTGTACATCAAGGTACTCTGTTAATAATCCAACTTCTGTAACATTTAGAAGTCCCTTATGTAAAATATAAGGTTTAAATTACATCTCAGACTGTGTGTGTACTTAAAAGTATTTTCTGCTTTCCCAAAAACTGCATTTCCTCTGATAAAAATGGATAAATTTGATTGCCATCTGTATATTTCCAATCAAAACATGTAAGTATCATTCCAATCATGTTTTTAGAAGATCATGTTATATTTATAAATAATCACAGGTGTTTGTAAATAAATATATTCAAGTTTTTGTGCCAAAATGTAAATATTTTAAATCTCCTTTTCTTCCTTTGGTCCTCAGTCTTATGGGAATTAAATGGTTTTTCCCTTTTCTGACAGTGGTTTAATCCAAATGCAACTTATGAACTTAGTGTCCCTTATTTTAATGAGATATGAATTTTTCTATATTTATTATATTTTATAAAGATTGATTATTTATTTGTCTATTTATTTATTTTTATATTTGGTTCATTGTATTAATATTCTAGGAATTTCATGTGCAAAAAGATTTCTGGCGGCAGGCCTTTCCTACACAAAGCCAAAAGCTCAGGGACGAGGCACGGGCATGGCTAGGGACTTTATACCCAAGAATTGGAACAGAGTCCAATTCTGGTTGCGCACAGTCCTTCGACTTCCTCTGACCACTTTTAGCCCTGCTTTGGTCCAGCCTGCCACCCAGAATCTTCCGCACTGAACTAATTAGTTTTTATGTTTTTTATTAATTTTTATATTTTAACTTTTATATATTTTTTATTTAATATTAGGTATAATATCAGCCATATTGTAGGGTAAGTTTCAGGGGCCTGGGGTTAGTTTGGGTAGGTGTTAGGTGTCTGGGGGTAGATTGGGTAGGTTTCAGGGGCCTGGGGTTAGTTTGGGTAGGTGTTAGGTTGCTGGGGGTAGATTGGGTAGGTTTCAGGGGCCTGGGGTTAGTTTGGGTAGGTGTTAGGTGTCTGGGGGTAGATTGGGTAGGTTTCAGGGGCCTGGGGTTAGTTTGGGTAGGTGTTAGGTTGCTGGGGGTAGATTGGGTAGGTTTCAGGGGCCTGGGGTTAGTTTGGGTAGGTGTTAGGTTGCTGGGGGTAGATTGGGTAGGTTTCAGGGGCCTGGGGTTAGTTTGGGTAGGTGTTAGGTGTCTGGGGGTAGATTGGGTAGGTTTCAGGGGCCTGGGGTTAGTTTGGGTAGGTGTTAGGTGTCTGGGGGTAGATTGGGTAGGTTTCAGGGGCCTGGGGTTAGTTTGGGTAGGTGTTAGGTGTCTGGGGGTAGATTGGGTAGGTTTCAGGGGCCTGGGGTTAGTTTGGGTAGGTGTTAGGTTTCTGGGGGTAGATTGGGTAGGTTTCAGGGGCCTGGGGTTAGTTTGGGTAGGTGTTAGGTTGCTGGGGGTAGAATTGGTAGGTTTTAGGTTTTTAGGAGTCCAGAGATTGGTAAGGTTGGGCTTGGTGTAGTTCAGGGCCTAACCATGTGACAAAATCCAACTAAAATCAAAATAAAAAGGAGAAAAAAGGCAAGGAAGAAAAAGAGAGAAATAGAGAGAAATGCAGAGTGGGTGAAAGCAGTTTACTTTGAAAGACATTGGCATTATGCTTCTACTCAGGCTTCATTAAGGCCTCTCGGGTACAATGAATCCAGTCTCTTGATCCATTGTCTTTCAGCTCTAAGTCTGTCCCGTAGATCCCAAAGAGCATTGGCCTGCAGCACCGTGGCCTTGAGAGAAGCTAAGCCGTGGATCAGGAAATGTTGAACCACAAATCTCCTTTTTTCAATTTTATGGAGTATGTTGTGGGTGTGCTGGTAAATTCTCTTCCTCAGCTCATTTTTCGTCTGACCCACATATTGTCTTTTACATTTTTCACAATAAATTAAATACACACAATTAGCCGTCTGAGGAGACTTAGTCAACTGAATTTCATAGATCTGTTTATTAGTTCTATTCTTGACCCATCTAAGAGGAACATAGTATTTACAGGATCCTGTTCTTCCTTTTACAGGTGGAGGATCTGTTCGACTTTGAACCAGGGTGTCCAATAAGTTTTTGTTTCTTTTGTATGCCGCGATGGGCCTGTGATTCTGTAAATACTGTGTGTCCTTTAAAAACTTAGAAAAATTCTGTTTTACTGCACAATTTAATTGTGTACTTTGCGATGAGAAGAACGCGACAAGTGGAATGATCTTGTTCTCTTTTTCCTTGGGCTGAGCCAACTGTACTGGACCTTGTGTGGATTTCTTAAATAATCTAAGAGTTTTTCTCAAAAACTGTCTAGAGTAGCCTCTGTTTTTCAAAGCTCTGAATAGAGTTTTGACTGCTTTCAAGAATTCCTCCTCTTGAGAGCAAATTCTAAAAAATCTAAGTAATTGTGATTTTAAAATTCCCCTGAAGGTGTGTTTGGGGTGAAAGCTATTTTTGTGTAGGAGGCAATGAGTATCCGTTTCTTTAAAGTAAACTCTATAGTCCAGTCGGTTGTGTTGCTCAAATTTCGGCCCCTTATAGGTGACCACGTCAAGGAAATTCACCTGTGTTTCGTCTATCTCATACTTAATCTTAATTGAACTCTGATGTTGATTCAAATGATGGGTAAAACTAATAAACTCTTCCCTCGAGTGCGTCCATACACCCCAAATATCGTCTAAAAAGCGAAAATACGCAAGTGGTTCTAAAGGAAATGAGCTTAGAGCCGATTCCTCCCAGCAGGCCATGAATATATTTGCGTACGATGGGGCAAATTTCTTCCCCATCGCTGTACCTTTCGTTTGTAGAAAAAACTTTTTGTTAAATTCAAAATCATTTTTTGTTAGGTTGATTTCTAATAATTTTAATATGTAGCTATCAGGTCTTTTACTATCTGGAAACTTTTCCATACATTCTCTAACCGCTTCAAGGCCCGCTGGAGTCTCAATGTTGGTATAAAGACTATCGATATCAATGGTAAACAACAGTGCGTCTGAGGGGATCCTGAGATCCTTAGTTTTCTCTATGAAATCGTAGGTGTCTTTGAGGTAACTTTTGTGTTTCTGTGAAATAGGATTCAAGTAGAACTCAACAAACTCAGCAGTATGATATGTCTCACTGTTGCAATCCGACACAATCGGTCTTCCTGGTGGTATTTTGTGCGGAACACTCCAGCTATCCGATTTCTTGTGTATCTTGGGAAGAAGATAAAATCTTCTTGGTCTGGGAGAATCAGAACCCAGCAGATACTCTTTTTGTTTACCACTGATTACTTTTTTATCACACATTTCTGTGAGAATTTCCTTTATTTCCGCTTGCGTTTGTGGGTACATGGGCTCCTCCAGAGGCCTGTAATGTTGTGTGTTATTCAGTTGTCTAAATCCTTCCCACAGGTAGCTTTCCTTATCCATCAACACGACTGCATTGCCTTTATCGGCAGGTTTAATAACGATCTTGTCATTTTTTCTGAGTTGATTCAAAGCTGCCTTTTCGTTCACGGACAGATTGTGCTCCTCTGTTATACCCCAGTTCAAATGCTTGTAGGCATAAATATCTGCCCTTACGATCGATGAAATTTGTTTTGGTAAACTGGCCAACGAAGGAGACCACTCTGAACCGTGCGTAAAAGGCAGCTTCTTTCTTTGATTCTTTTTCCCTTCAAAAAAGGTTTCCAATTTAAGTCTTCTGTGATACTTTTGAACGCCCTTTAGCAGTTCTATTTTCTGCGTTTTTGGATTAGTCGGTGATGGAACGAAGGAAAGACCCCTTAGTAGGACTGCCCTCTGCGCACCTGTGAGCTTGAAAGAAGATGCAAGATTGACAATTAACTTCTCCCCGCCGTCTATAGGCTTGAGGGACCCTGCAAGTTTAAAGTGTGGATCCAGTGTTCTAAGATCGCTCTCGCAGTCCCTGTGGTCCAATGTATTGTGTCTCTTTCAACCTCAAAGTGGGCCGGGGGCAGTTCCGTGATAAAAGTCAGTGTGTTTTCTATGTAGTCATTTATTTTCCGTAGGTACGTCTGTTCTTCGGATGGGAGCTTATCTGAGAAATTTATTATAGGAAAATACAGCTCCGTGTGCGGTAGCCGATTTCTGGCCATCCTATAGGTTCTTTGGAGTTCCTTAATGGTTGTATCGATACATCTTTGGGACCTGTTGTTAATCCCAAATGACAAGATCAAAATTTCAGGCTCCAAGGCGACAGTAGCTTTTTCCATTAAATTTCCGGCGTGCTGGAACTTCGCACCCGGAAAGCTGTCGACTTGGAGCTCTGAGTAACTAAAGGCCGGTATCCTAGCCACATTGGAATCTCCTATGATCACGAATCTCTTTTTCAGATTTAAGCTCCAATCCATATTTTTTCTCGTTGTGTTGATGTGTTTACTTGGTCTTCCCGTCGATCGAGGGGTCTCTGGTGCTTTGGGAGCCGCGCCAGTATCACTGGGGCTCAACCTGGTCGTCGTTTCTTCCGTTCTACCTACGTTGGTGTTCTTTTTCTCTGCATTATCATTTTGTTCCGTTTCTGATGTTGGAATTTCTGTTTCTTGTAAAAATTTACTTAATGGAGATTGAGGTACGATAGTGGTGGTTGAATACTGAGAGAGTGGATCCCAATTAGATTCCTCCGAATCCTCTGAGAACATGATTGGTGATCCCTCAATCCTGGTGAGAGACGGTCGTGCGCAGTGAGATAATTCAGGTACACCCTTATTTGTTTTTTGTGCGTGTTTGCCTGTTATCAAAGTCTCCGTGTTTGGGTTTCGTTCCCCATCCTCTACACGAGAAGCCTCGGCCCTTCCCTCCGTCGTGGGAGGTGGAGATTGCCGTTGATCCGGTCGCGCCTCCACGTTCATGGTGGGTGGCCGCTCCAGATCAACTAGCAACTCCGTGAGTATCCTCCGAGGCTTTCTCTGTGCCAGAGGCTCTGGTGCTCTGACGGGTGTGGGTTGTATACTCGGAGGTGGTGCTAACGGTGGGAATTCTTCGTCAAAGGACCAATCGTCTCTGTTAACTGGCGTAGAGGGAGGCTGTCCCTCTACATTATTTACTCTGGGTGATGTTTGTATATGTACGCTGATGTGTTTGACCCCACTCCTAGGTCTCACTGCTCTCGATGTGTCTGTAATTTGTTCTGTCCTCTGTGTGTTCGGGGGAATGGATTCGGTTATGCGCCTAGGGGATTCAACTCTATCACCTAGGTCTTCATTAGTCTCACCACTCATTTCTGCGACAAAAAGGGCTTCAACTTTTTCCAGAACCTCTTCGTGTAGTCTAGTTCTGTAGTTTCTCCTGGCCCAGCCACTAGCTATTTCGAAAGCGTGGTGCCAGTCTTTTTGGTCTGTTCTTTCCTTGAGTTCAGTGACGGTTTGTGCAATGAGTGTTTCGTAGTGTTCCTGCAAGATTAATTGTGTGTTGTATAGCCAATTGTTGGCGTTGCCCTCCAGCAGCTCCTTGACTTTTTTGCTAGGAGCCGCCGGTTTAACGGAGTCAGTCAGAAGTTGAGACAGTCTTTTGAAAGTGACCGGAACGTTATTCGTCACTTTAGTGGTGACCTTTTGTAAGTGGTGCATCAAACGTGTTAGGTCATACATCAACTTCATGGCTAACTTCAGTCTCACAGGTGGTGGGGTGTAACCTGTGTTCGTGTTTCTGTTCTCTCTAGGTTGTTGGAAATACCTTTCTCTAGATTGTTGGAAATCTCTTTCTCTGGAACGTTGGAAGTTATTTTCACGCCCCCCCTGCCATCTTTTTCTAGGGGGAAAGCGTCCGTTTCTGTCCCTTCTTGTGTCATAAACCTCATTATGGTAGGTGTCCCTACCATAAGTGGTGTTTGTATTGACATCTCTGCTAGATCTATTGCCCGCTGAGGCTGGAGCCCTCGTTGTAACAATCGAGGCTCGAGCTGAGTCTGAGTACAAGTCTCTGCGACTTATGTTGTGTGCCCTAGGCAACTCCGTTTCCATGTACTCATCCTCCTGTTCGACAAATTCATCGTACTGTGTACGATTCTCATCAGGTTCAGATTCTCTTTCCCTGAGAGCAAATCTGTTTCTTTGTTGAATTTGTTCATTTCTTACTATATTGACCGATCTTCTTTGTGGAAGATCTGATGACCAATTATTTGGCATCATGTACTCCACCCTAGATGTAGAACGAGTGGGAAAGGGCACTGGCCCCATGTATTTTTTGTTGTGTCTTTTTCGGTTTCTTTTTGTCTTTTTTGCTACTGAGATGTTTTCACCTCTAGAAAAAAAATCTGGTTTTCCAAAAGTGGATGGATCTGTATCCAGATATCTTCGTGCACGTTGCACATTTACACGTGTGTCAATCGCACGTGCATGCCTGTGTTTCTCAGAGTCGAACTCAAACTCTCTTTCAAGAGGAATAAACTCAGAAATTGTGAGAGGACGACGATAATCGCGTCTGCTCCTCTTTCTCCATGTTTCAAAATTTTGAGCCCGAAAACGGGCTGTTGGGGGGACCTCGCCATCCCATTGACGGTGAGACTGGATGTGAAAATCTCTAAGAGGAGGATATTCTTCCTCCTCAAACCGTCTTTGGCGATGGGGAATGTCGGCACGATAAAGTGCATTTGAATTTTTGTGTAAAGCATCGTTCCTGTTATCAATCGGATGCTCGATTATCCTTATTCGCTGACGAGGAGCCGCTCTCGGCTCGTCTCGTGCTCGATAACCATACATCCCGGTTGAAACAAAAAACAAAACTCAAAACAAAGCAAAGGAATTCCTAATATCACGACGTTCAGTGAATTCGCGACGTTTCGGAGCTCAATCGCCCCTTCTTCAGGCTTTCTCTAAACGTCGTAGAATATAAATAGGAAGCAAGCAGTACAGAGTATCAATCTACTCGATGTAACTCCTTGAGGTGATTCAGAGCGAATGACAGGGCTCGCTTTCTCCTGTTATTAAGTAGCAGAGGGAGCGCGTGCGATGACGTCATCGCCGCGCGCCCCCGCAGATGACTCATTTTTAGCCAAAACACGAATAAAACTAAGATTTTAAAGACGAATTTGCAAGATCATGCTTCTGAAAAATATTTCTATTGCTGTTCCTTCGAATCATGTTGTTTTTTACTTTGCAACGTTTTGCCAACCTTTGTTTTTGACGTAAAAACATCAAAAGATGTGAATAAAGGAATGAATTTAAAGACGAATTTACAAAATCATGTTTCTAAAAATTACTTCTATTGGTCTTCCTTTGAATCGTGTTGTTTTTGAATTTTTTACTTTTTGCTAGTTCTTGTTTTGAACGTAAAAACATCAACAAAGCGCCCCAATAGGCCTTTCTGAGTCATCTAATGTTTCTAAAAGCTCAACTTGATTGTGTATAACATATAACAGACTGATATAAATAATTTTGAAGTCTGTCTATTTCGTATTTCAGTGAAACACCTCTATGTTGCTTGCTAGCTTCTGTAAATTACTGTACATCAAGGTACTCTGTTAATAATCCAACTTCTGTAACATTTAGAAGTCCCTTATGTAAAATATAAGGTTTAAATTACATCTCAGACTGTGTGTGTACTTAAAAGTATTTTCTGCTTTCCCAAAAACTGCATTTCCTCTGATAAAAATGGATAAATTTGATTGCCATCTGTATATTTCCAATCAAAACATGTAAGTATCATTCCAATCATGTTTTTAGAAGATCATGTTATATTTATAAATAATCACAGGTGTTTGTAAATAAATATTTTCAAGTTTTTGTGCCAAAATGTAAATATTTTAAATCTCCTTTTCTTCCTTTGGTCCTCAGTCTTATGGGAATTAAATGGTTTTTCCCTTTTCTGACAGTGGTTTAATCCAAATGCAACTTATGAACTTAGTGTCCCTTATTTTAATGAGATATGAATTTTTCTATATTTATTATATTTTATAAAGATTGATTATTTATTTGTCTATTTATTTATTTTTATATTTGGTTCATTGTATTAATATTCTAGGAATTTCATGTGCAAAAAGATTTCTGGCGGCAGGCCTTTCCTACACAAAGCCAAAAGCTCAGGGACGAGGCACGGGCATGGCTAGGGACTTTATACCCAAGAATTGGAACAGAGTCCAATTCTGGTTGCGCACAGTCCTTCGACTTCCTCTGACCACTTTTAGCCCTGCTTTGGTCCAGCCTGCCACCCAGAATCTTCCGCACTGAACTAATTAGTTTTTATGTTTTTTATTAATTTTTATATTTTAACTTTTATATATTTTTTATTTAATATTAGGTATAATATCAGCCATATTGTAGGGTAAGTTTCAGGGGCCTGGGGTTAGTTTGGGTAGGTGTTAGGTGTCTGGGGGTAGATTGGGTAGGTTTCAGGGGCCTGGGGTTAGTTTGGGTAGGTGTTAGGTTGCTGGGGGTAGATTGGGTAGGTTTCAGGGGCCTGGGGTTAGTTTGGGTAGGTGTTAGGTGTCTGGGGGTAGATTGGGTAGGTTTCAGGGGCCTGGGGTTAGTTTGGGTAGGTGTTAGGTTGCTGGGGGTAGATTGGGTAGGTTTCAGGGGCCTGGGGTTAGTTTGGGTAGGTGTTAGGTTGCTGGGGGTAGATTGGGTAGGTTTCAGGGGCCTGGGGTTAGTTTGGGTAGGTGTTAGGTGTCTGGGGGTAGATTGGGTAGGTTTCAGGGGCCTGGGGTTAGTTTGGGTAGGTGTTAGGTGTCTGGGGGTAGGGTTAGGTTAGGTTAGGGTTAGGGTTAGGTATATAGATAAAAACGACTTTCACCCTCATTAGTATCCACCCTCATTAGAATATTGCATCTGATTGGCCAAAGCTTACCTGGGCACATCTGGAGAACCGTAGGCCCGAATTCCATGTAAGTGGTATCATCGGATCCGGGAAGCTGTCATCTTTCAGGTGGCGAAAGGCTCTAATGAAAGTATATAGATAAAAATGAGTTTAATCCTGATTAATTCCACTCTCATTAGCATTATCCATCTGATTGGCCAAAGCTTACTTGGGCGTATCTCGTGAAGCGCAGGTCTAAGGTGCATGTAAGTGGTATCGTTGGACACAGGAAGCTGTCATCTTTCAGGTGGCGATAGGTTCGGATGAATGGAGGAAGGTGTGTTGCGTTTAAATCCAGTGTGACCGTTATTATGTCCAGATAGACAGAGTCTGGTAAGTATTAGAAGTACAGGTCAGAGGTCACAGTCCACTTCAATCTAATGTTTAAAATGATTTGAATGATCTATAAGCATTTGTGAGATCATTTTATGAAATCATTTCATTAACTCATTCTACGTGCTTATTTTTCACAGATGGAGTGTGTTGTTAGCTATCCAGGTCAAAGGTCACAGTCCGCTTCAATCTAATGTTTAAAATGATTTGAATGATCTATAAGGATTTGTGAGATAATTATATGAAATTATTTCATTAACTCATTCTACGTACTTATTTTTCATAGACGGAGTGTGGTTTTAGATATCAAAGGTCACAGAACAGTTCGCTTCCAGCTTCCAGCATAGTGTGAATTTCTGTTAAATGTTTTGAATTCTTAGAACTTTTGAACACATGCTATTTACATTGTCATCCAGTATTATTAGGCCCTGTTTATTTCCTCGAGTAGATATATAGATAGAAGATAGATATAGAGTTTTCAATCTTAGAAGGATAAGGGACGACGAGCAGGATCATACATTTGTATTAGAGAGAGCGTCTTTTGAGTTCGTTTGATTCTGTCTGTGACCGACTGTTTATATATGTATAATGAATATAATAGTTACTTGTTTTAATAATGTATCATTGTATTTTTATCCAGGAGTACATCGTATAGGTCGTTGTGGCCTAAATGATTGTTGTGCTGCAACATATACGTCTTTCTATACATTCTATATGCATATCTTATGATGATGATGTTGATGATGATGAAAATGTGTATGATTTATCATTGTATTTTAATGCAGGGGTATATGACGTAGGTCTGTGTTGCCCAGGTGTGTGTGAGGTAGGTTTAGGTGGGTTTTTTTTTTTTTTTCCCGGATTAGTAATGGTTAAGTGTTTGGGTAAGAGATGAAAACCACGAAAGATGTTCTTTGCATAGTTTGTGTGTCTGGCTGGTTGTGTTTTGTGTTTTGTGTAGCATCTTTTGAGTTTTTTTTTTAAATTTTGTCTGTGCCCAACTGTTTATATTTTTTGTATTGCACACGTATGTACCTCTGTATGTATATATATATAAAAAGAATATGGTTGTTGCCCTTAAAATATTTAAAAATTTCTTGTCCTATGCCTCCATCTCGTGGACACATTTAGTATTATAGCTTTGGTAGATATATAAAATGAATATAATTGTTACTTGTTTTAATAATGTATCATTGTATTTTTATCCAGGAGTACTTCGTATAGGTCGTTGTGGCCTAAATGATTGTTGTGCTGCAAACATATACGTCTTTCTACACGTTATATATGTATATCTGATGATGATGATGATGAAAATGTGAATGATTTATGATTGTATTTTATGGTAAATGCAAAGGTAAAAGTCGACGACGAACGCTGATGGCATTAAGCCTTAAGTTTTAGGTCCAAATGAAAGTATAGATCTGTAGTTTCTTATATTTGCCCCTGTGAGGGCTAAGTTTAGGTGTAAATTCAGATATAGGGCCATAGTTTCTTATATTTGCCCCTGTGAGGGCTAAGTTTAGGTGTAAATTCAGATATAGGGCCATAGTTTCTAATATTTGCCCCTGTGAGGGCTAAGTTTAGGTGTAAATTCAGATATAGGGCCATAGTTTCTCTTATTTGCCCCTGTGAGGGCTAAGTTTAGGTGTAAATTCAGATATAGGGCCATAGTTTCTTATACTTGCCCCTGTGAGGGCTAAGTTTAGGTGTAAATTCAGATATAGGGCCATAGTTTCTTATATTTGCCCCTGTGAGGGCTAAGTTTAGGTGTAAATTCAGATATAGGGCCATAGTTTCTTATACTTGCCCCTGTGAGGGCTAAGTTTAGGTGTAAATTCAGATATAGGGCCATAGTTTCTCTTATTTGCCCCTGTGAGGGCTAAGTTTAGGTGCAAATTCAGATATAGGGCCATAGTTTCTCTTATTTGCCCCTGTGAGGGCTAAGTTTAGGTGTAAATTCAGATATAGGGCCATAGTTTCTTATACTTGCCCCTGTGAGGGCTAAGTTTAGGTGTAAATTCAGATATAGGGCCATAGTTTCTTATACTTGCCCCTGTGAGGGCTAAGTTTAGGTGTAAATTCAGATATAGGGCCATAGTTTCTCTTATTTGCCCCTGTGAGGGCTAAGTTTAGGTGTAAATTCAGATATAGGGCCATAGTTTCTTATACTTGCCCATGTGAGGGCTAAGTTTAGGTGTAAATTCAGATATAGGGCCATAGTTTCTTATACTTGCCCCTGTGAGGGCTAAGTTTAGGTGCAAATTCAGATATAGGGCCATAGTTTGTTATACTTGCCCCTGTGAGGGCTAAGTTTAGGTGCAAATTCAGATATAGGGCCATAGTTTGTTATACTTGCCCCTGTGAGGGCTAAGTTTAGGTGTAAATTCAGATATAGGGCCATAGTTTCTCATATTTGCCCCTGTGAGGGCTAAGTTTAGGTGCAAATTCAGATATAGGGCCATAGTTTCTCATACTTGCCCCTGTGAGGGCTAAGTTTAGGTGCAAATTCAGATATAGGGCCATAGTTTCTCATACTTGCCCCTGTGAGGGCTAAGTTTAGGTGCAAATTCAGATATAGGGTTAGGGTTAGGGTTAGGGTTAGGGTTAGGTTAGGTATATAGATAAAAACGACTTTCACCCTCATTAGTATCCACCCTCATTAGAATATTGCATCTGATTGGCCAAAGCTTACCTGGGCACATCTGGAGAACCGTAGGCCCGAATTCCATGTAAGTGGTATCATCGGATCCGGGAAGCTGTCATCTTTCAGGTGGCGAAAGGCTCTAATGAAAGTATATAGATAAAAATGAGTTTAATCCTGATTAATTCCACTCTCATTAGCATTATCCATCTGATTGGCCAAAGCTTACTTGGGCGTATCTCGTGAAGCGCAGGTCTAAGGTGCATGTAAGTGGTATCGTTGGACACAGGAAGCTGTCATCTTTCAGGTGGCGATAGGTTCGGATGAATGGAGGAAGGTGTGTTGCGTTTAAATCCAGTGTGACCGTTATTATGTCCAGATAGACAGAGTCTGGTAAGTATTAGAAGTACAGGTCAGAGGTCACAGTCCACTTCAATCTAATGTTTAAAATGATTTGAATGATCTATAAGCATTTGTGAGATCATTTTATGAAATCATTTCATTAACTCATTCTACGTGCTTATTTTTCACAGATGGAGTGTGTTGTTAGCTATCCAGGTCAAAGGTCACAGTCCGCTTCAATCTAATGTTTAAAATGATTTGAATGATCTATAAGGATTTGTGAGATAATTATATGAAATTATTTCATTAACTCATTCTACGTACTTATTTTTCATAGACGGAGTGTGGTTTTAGATATCAAAGGTCACAGAACAGTTCGCTTCCAGCTTCCAGCATAGTGTGAATTTCTGTTAAATGTTTTGAATTCTTAGAACTTTTGAACACATGCTATTTACATTGTCATCCAGTATTATTAGGCCCTGTTTATTTCCTCGAGTAGATATATAGATAGAAGATAGATATAGAGTTTTCAATCTTAGAAGGATAAGGGACGACGAGCAGGATCATACATTTGTATTAGAGAGAGCGTCTTTTGAGTTCGTTTGATTCTGTCTGTGACCGACTGTTTATATATGTATAATGAATATAATAGTTACTTGTTTTAATAATGTATCATTGTATTTTTATCCAGGAGTACATCGTATAGGTCGTTGTGGCCTAAATGATTGTTGTGCTGCAACATATACGTCTTTCTATACATTCTATATGCATATCTTATGATGATGATGTTGATGATGATGAAAATGTGTATGATTTATCATTGTATTTTAATGCAGGGGTATATGACGTAGGTCTGTGTTGCCCAGGTGTGTGTGAGGTAGGTTTAGGTGGGTTTTTTTTTTTTTTTTCCCGGATTAGTAATGGTTAAGTGTTTGGGTAAGAGATGAAAACCACGAAAGATGTTCTTTGCATAGTTTGTGTGTCTGGCTGGTTGTGTTTTGTGTTTTGTGTAGCATCTTTTGAGTTTATTTTTTAAATTTTGTCTGTGCCCAACTGTTTATATTTTTTGTATTGCACACGTATGTACCTCTGTATGTATATATATATAAAAAGAATATGGTTGTTGCCCTTAAAATATTTAAAAATTTCTTGTCCTATGCCTCCATCTCGTGGACACATTTAGTATTATAGCTTTGGTAGATATATATATATATATATATATATATATATATATATATATATATAAAATGAATATAATTGTTACTTGTTTTAATAATGTATCATTGTATTTTTATCCAGGAGTACTTCGTATAGGTCGTTGTGGCCTAAATGATTGTTGTGCTGCAAACATATACGTCTTTCTACACGTTATATATGTATATCTGATGATGATGATGATGAAAATGTGAATGATTTATGATTGTATTTTATGGTAAATGCAAAGGTAAAAGTCGACAACGAACGCTGATGGCATTAAGCCTTAAGTTTTAGGTCCAAATGAAAGTATAGATCTGTAGTTTCTTATATTTGCCCCTGTGAGGGCTAAGTTTAGGTGTAAATTCAGATATAGGGCCATAGTTTAGGGTTAGGGTTAGGGTTAGGGTTAGGGTTAGGGTTAGGTTAGGTATATAGATAAAAACGACTTTCACCCTCATTAGTATCCACCCTCATTAGAATATTGCATCTGATTGGCCAAAGCTTACCTGGGCACATCTGGAGAACCGTAGGCCCGAATTCCATGTAAGTGGTATCATCGGATCCGGGAAGCTGTCATCTTTCAGGTGGCGAAAGGCTCTAATGAAAGTATATAGATAAAAATGAGTTTAATCCTGATTAATTCCACTCTCATTAGCATTATCCATCTGATTGGCCAAAGCTTACTTGGGCGTATCTCGTGAAGCGCAGGTCTAAGGTGCATGTAAGTGGTATCGTTGGACACAGGAAGCTGTCATCTTTCAGGTGGCGATAGGTTCGGATGAATGGAGGAAGGTGTGTTGCGTTTAAATCCAGTGTGACCGTTATTATGTCCAGATAGACAGAGTCTGGTAAGTATTAGAAGTACAGGTCAGAGGTCACAGTCCACTTCAATCTAATGTTTAAAATGATTTGAATGATCTATAAGCATTTGTGAGATCATTTTATGAAATCATTTCATTAACTCATTCTACGTGCTTATTTTTCACAGATGGAGTGTGTTGTTAGCTATCCAGGTCAAAGGTCACAGTCCGCTTCAATCTAATGTTTAAAATGATTTGAATGATCTATAAGGATTTGTGAGATAATTATATGAAATTATTTCATTAACTCATTCTACGTACTTATTTTTCATAGACGGAGTGTGGTTTTAGATATCAAAGGTCACAGAACAGTTCGCTTCCAGCTTCCAGCATAGTGTGAATTTCTGTTAAATGTTTTGAATTCTTAGAACTTTTGAACACATGCTATTTACATTGTCATCCAGTATTATTAGGCCCTGTTTATTTCCTCGAGTAGATATATAGATAGAAGATAGATATAGAGTTTTCAATCTTAGAAGGATAAGGGACGACGAGCAGGATCATACATTTGTATTAGAGAGAGCGTCTTTTGAGTTCGTTTGATTCTGTCTGTGACCGACTGTTTATATATGTATAATGAATATAATAGTTACTTGTTTTAATAATGTATCATTGTATTTTTATCCAGGAGTACATCGTATAGGTCGTTGTGGCCTAAATGATTGTTGTGCTGCAACATATACGTCTTTCTATACATTCTATATGCATATCTTATGATGATGATGTTGATGATGATGAAAATGTGTATGATTTATCATTGTATTTTAATGCAGGGGTATATGACGTAGGTCTGTGTTGCCCAGGTGTGTGTGAGGTAGGTTTAGGTGGGTTTTTTTTTTTTTTCCCGGATTAGTAATGGTTAAGTGTTTGGGTAAGAGATGAAAACCACGAAAGATGTTCTTTGCATAGTTTGTGTGTCTGGCTGGTTGTGTTTTGTGTTTTGTGTAGCATCTTTTGAGTTTTTTTTTTTAAATTTTGTCTGTGCCCAACTGTTTATATTTTTTGTATTGCACACGTATGTACCTCTGTATGTATATATATATATAAAAAGAATATGGTTGTTGCCCTTAAAATATTTAAAAATTTCTTGTCCTATGCCTCCATCTCGTGGACACATTTAGTATTATAGCTTTGGTAGATATATATATATATATATATATATATATATATATAAAATGAATATAATTGTTACTTGTTTTAATAATGTATCATTGTATTTTTATCCAGGAGTACTTCGTATAGGTCGTTGTGGCCTAAATGATTGTTGTGCTGCAACATATACGTCTTTCTATATATTCTATATGCATATCTTATGATGATGATGATGAAAATGTGTATGATTTATCATTGTATTTTAATGCAGGGGTATATGACGTAGGTCTGTGTTGCCCAGGTGTGTGTGAGGTCGGTTTAGGTGGTTTTTTTTTTTTTTTTCCCGGATTAGTAATGGTTAAGTGTTTGGGTAAGAGATGAAAACCACGAAAGATGTTCTTTGCATAGTTTGTGTGTCTGGCTGGTTGTGTTTTGTGTTTTGTGTAGCATCTTTTGAGTTTTTTTTTTAAATTTTGTCTGTGCCCAACTGTTTATATTTTTTGTATTGCACACGTATGTACCTCTGTATGTATATATATATAAAAAGAATATGGTTGTTGCCCTTAAAATATTTAAAAATTTCTTATCCTATGCCTCCATCTCGTGGACACCTTTAGTATTATAGTATTTGGTAGATATATATATATATATATATATATATATATATATAATGAATATAATTGTTACTTGTTTTAATAATGTATCATTGTATTTTTATCCAGGAGTATATCGTATAGGTCAGTGTGGCCTAAATGACTGTTGTGCTGCAACAAATAAATAGATAGATTGATAGATAGATAGAAGGAAGGACAGAGTCTGGTAAGTGTTAGGTATTCTGCTCAGAAGTGACAGAAAAGTTTTATTAGATAGATAGATAGATAGATAGATAGATATAGATGATATGTAGATATAGATTTCAATCTTATAACTCTCCAGTTTTAGAAGGTGAACTTTTGAGTTTTGAGGGCTTGGGTTAGAGGGTTTAAGGGTTAGAGGTTATCTTGGGGTTAACTTGCAGCTAGGTATATAGATAAAAACGACTTTCACCCTCATTAGTATCCACCCTCATTAGAATATTGCATCTGATTGGCCAAAGCTTACCTGGGCACATCTGGAGAACCGTAGGCCCGAATTCCATGTAAGTGGTATCATCGGATCCGGGAAGCTGTCATCTTTCAGGTGGCGAAAGGCTCTAATGAAAGTATATAGATAAAAATGAGTTTAATCCTGATTAATTCCACTCTCATTAGCATTATCCATCTGATTGGCCAAAGCTTACTTGGGCGTATCTCGTGAAGCGCAGGTCTAAGGTGCATGTAAGTGGTATCGTTGGACACAGGAAGCTGTCATCTTTCAGGTGGCGATAGGTTCGGATGAATGGAGGAAGGTGTGTTGCGTTTAAATCCAGTGTGACCGTTATTATGTCCAGATAGACAGAGTCTGGTAAGTATTAGAAGTACAGGTCAGAGGTCACAGTCCACTTCAATCTAATGTTTAAAATGATTTGAATGATCTATAAGCATTTGTGAGATCATTTTATGAAATCATTTCATTAACTCATTCTACGTGCTTATTTTTCACAGATGGAGTGTGTTGTTAGCTATCCAGGTCAAAGGTCACAGTCCGCTTCAATCTAATGTTTAAAATGATTTGAATGATCTATAAGGATTTGTGAGATAATTATATGAAATTATTTCATTAACTCATTCTACGTACTTATTTTTCATAGACGGAGTGTGGTTTTAGATATCAAAGGTCACAGAACAGTTCGCTTCCAGCTTCCAGCATAGTGTGAATTTCTGTTAAATGTTTTGAATTCTTAGAACTTTTGAACACATGCTATTTACATTGTCATCCAGTATTATTAGGCCCTGTTTATTTCCTCGAGTAGATATATAGATAGAAGATAGATATAGAGTTTTCAATCTTAGAAGGATAAGGGACGACGAGCAGGATCATACATTTGTATTAGAGAGAGCGTCTTTTGAGTTCGTTTGATTCTGTCTGTGACCGACTGTTTATATATGTATAATGAATATAATAGTTACTTGTTTTAATAATGTATCATTGTATTTTTATCCAGGAGTACATCGTATAGGTCGTTGTGGCCTAAATGATTGTTGTGCTGCAACATATACGTCTTTCTATACATTCTATATGCATATCTTATGATGATGATGTTGATGATGATGAAAATGTGTATGATTTATCATTGTATTTTAATGCAGGGGTATATGACGTAGGTCTGTGTTGCCCAGGTGTGTGTGAGGTAGGTTTAGGTGGGTTTTTTTTTTTTTCCCCGGATTAGTAATGGTTAAGTGTTTGGGTAAGAGATGAAAACCACGAAAGATGTTCTTTGCATAGTTTGTGTGTCTGGCTGGTTGTGTTTTGTGTTTTGTGTAGCATCTTTTGAGTTTTTTTTTTAAATTTTGTCTGTGCCCAACTGTTTATATTTTTTGTATTGCACACGTATGTACCTCTGTATGTATATATATATAAAAAGAATATGGTTGTTGCCCTTAAAATATTTAAAAATTTCTTGTCCTATGCCTCCATCTCGTGGACACATTTAGTATTATAGCTTTGGTAGATATATATATATATATATATATATATATATATAAAATGAATATAATTGTTACTTGTTTTAATAATGTATCATTGTATTTTTATCCAGGAGTACTTCGTATAGGTCGTTGTGGCCTAAATGATTGTTGTGCTGCAAACATATACGTCTTTCTACACGTTATATATGTATATCTGATGATGATGATGATGAAAATGTGAATGATTTATGATTGTATTTTATGGTAAATGCAAAGGTAAAAGTCGACAACGAACGCTGATGGCATTAAGCCTTAAGTTTTAGGTCCAAATGAAAGTATAGATCTGTAGTTTCTTATATTTGCCCCTGTGAGGGCTAAGTTTAGGTGTAAATTCAGATATAGGGCCATAGTTTCTTATATTTGCCCCTGTGAGGGCTAAGTTTAGGTGTAAATTCAGATATAGGGCCATAGTTTCTAATATTTGCCCCTGTGAGGGCTAAGTTTAGGTGTAAATTCAGATATAGGGCCATAGTTTCTCTTATTTGCCCCTGTGAGGGCTAAGTTTAGGTGTAAATTCAGATATAGGGCCATAGTTTCTTATATTTGCCCCTGTGAGGGCTAAGTTTAGGTGTAAATTCAGATATAGGGCCATAGTTTCTAATATTTGCCCCTGTGAGGGCTAAGTTTAGGTGTAAATTCAGATATAGGGCCATAGTTTCTCTTATTTGCCCCTGTGAGGGCTAAGTTTAGGTGTAAATTCAGATATAGGGCCATAGTTTCTCATACTTGCCCCTGTGAGGGCTAAGTTTAGGTGTAAATTCAGATATAGGGCCATAGTTTCTCATACTTGCCCCTGTGAGGGCTAAGTTTAGGTGTAAATTCAGATATAGGGCCATAGTTTCTTATACTTGCCCATGTGAGGGCTAAGTTTAGGTGTAAATTCAGATATAGGGCCATAGTTTCTTATATTTGCCCCTGTGAGGGCTAAGTTTAGGTGCAAATTCAGATATAGGGCCATAGTTTGTTATACTTGCCCCTGTGAGGGCTAAGTTTAGGTGTAAATTCAGATATAGGGCCATAGTTTGTTATACTTGCCCCTGTGAGGGCTAAGTTTAGGTGTAAATTCAGATATAGGGCCATAGTTTCTCATATTTGCCCCTGTGAGGGCTAAGTTTAGGTGTAAATTCAGATATAGGGCCATAGTTTCTCATATTTGCCCCTGTTAGGGACTTTACACTCAAGAATCGAAACAGGGTCCAATTCCGGTTGTGCGCAGTCCTTCTACTTCAACTGACCACTTTCAGCTCTGCTTTGGTCCAGCCTGCCACACAGAATTTTTTGCACCGAACTCCTTGGTTTTTATGTCTTACTTTTATACGTTTCACAAAATATAAGGTATAATATCCACTATATTTTATATGTTTATTTTTTTATGGTACATATAATTAAAATACATATATTTTTCTCTCACGTATGTCACCACGGACCACGTCAAGGGTTAAACTGGGTAGGTTTCAGGGGCCTGGGGTTAGTTTGGGTAGGTGTCAGGTTTCCAGGGTTAGATTAGGATTGGAAAGAATCCAAGAGCTGAAGCAGCGTATCGTTGGACACAGGAAGCTGTCATCTTTCAGGTGGCGATAGGTTCGGATGAATGGAGGAAGGTGTGTTGCGTTTAAATGCAGTGTGACCATTATTATGTCCAGATAGACAGAGTCTGGTAAGTATTAGAAGTACAGGTCAGAGGTCACAATCTAATGTTTAAAATGATTTGAATGATCTATAAGCATTTGTGAGATCATTTTATGAAATCATTTCATTAACTCATTCTACGTGCTTATTTTTCACAGATGGAGTGTGTTGTTAGCTATCCAGGTCAAAGGTCACAGTCCGCTTCAATCTAATGTTTAAAATGATTTGAATGATCTATAAGGATTTGTGAGATAATTATATGAAATTATTTCATTAACTCATTCTACGTACTTATTTTTCATCGACGGAGTGTGGTTTTAGATATCAAAGGTCACAGAACACTTCGCTTCCAGCTTCCAGCATCCAGCATAGAGTGAATTTCTGCTAAATGTTTTGAATCCTTAGCACTTTTGAACACATGCTATTTACATTGTCATCCAGTAGAGGGCGAACTATTAGCCCCTGTTTATTTCCTCGAGTAGATATATAGATAGAAGATAGATATAGAGTTTTCAATCTTAGAAGGATAAGGGACGACGAGCAGGATCATACATTTGTATTAGAGAGAGCGTCTTTTGAGTTCGTTTGATTCTGTCTGTGACCGACTGTTTATATATGTATAATGAATATAATTGTTACTTGTTTTAATAATGTATCATTGTATTTTTATCCAGGAGTACTTCGTATAGGTCGTTGTGGCCTAAATGATTGTTGTGCTGCAACATATACGTCTTTCTATATATTCTATATGCATATCTTATGATGATGATGATGAAAATGTGTATGATTTATCATTGTATTTTAATGCAGGGGTATATGACGTAGGTCTGTGTTGCCCAGGTGTGTGTGAGGTAGGTTTAGGTGGGTTTTTTTTTTTTTTTCCCGGATTAGTAATGGTTAAGTGTTTGGGTAAGAGATGAAAACCACGAAAGATGTTCTTTGCATAGTTTGTGTGTCTGGCTGGTTGTGTTTTGTGTTTTGTGTAGCATCTTTTGAGTTTTTTTTTTAAATTTTGTCTGTGCCCAACTGTTTATATTTTTTGTATTGCACACGTATGTACCTCTGTATGTATATATATATAAAAAGAATATGGTTGTTGCCCTTAAAATATTTAAAAATTTCTTATCCTATGCCTCCATCTCGTGGACACCTTTAGTATTATAGTATTTGGTAGATATATATATATATATATATATATAATGAATATAATTGTTACTTGTTTTAATAATGTATCATTGTATTTTTATCCAGGAGTATATCGTATAGGTCAGTGTGGCCTAAATGACTGTTGTGCTGCAACAAATAAATAGATAGATTGATTGATAGATAGATAGAAGGAAGGACAGAGTCTGGTAAGTGTTAGGTATTCTGCTCAGAAGTGACAGAAAAGTTTTATTAGATAGATAGATAGATAGATAGATAGATAGATAGATAGATAGATATAGATGATATGTAGATATAGATTTCAATCTTATAACTCTCCAGTTTTAGAAGGTGAACTTTTGAGTTTTGAGGGCTTGGGTTAGAGGGTTTAAGGGTTAGAGGTTATCTTGGGGTTAACTTGCAGCTAGGTATATAGATAAAAACGACTTTCACCCTCATTAGTATCCACCCTCATTAGAATATTGCATCTGATTGGCCAAAGCTTACCTGGGCACATCTGGAGAACCGTAGGCCCGAATTCCATGTAAGTGGTATCATCGGATCCGGGAAGCTGTCATCTTTCAGGTGGCGAAAGGCTCTAATGAAAGTATATAGATAAAAATGAGTTTAATCCTGATTAATTCCACTCTCATTAGCATTATCCATCTGATTGGCCAAAGCTTACTTGGGCGTATCTCGTGAAGCGCAGGTCTAAGGTGCATGTAAGTGGTATCGTTGGACACAGGAAGCTGTCATCTTTCAGGTGGCGATAGGTTCGGATGAATGGAGGAAGGTGTGTTGCGTTTAAATCCAGTGTGACCGTTATTATGTCCAGATAGACAGAGTCTGGTAAGTATTAGAAGTACAGGTCAGAGGTCACAGTCCACTTCAATCTAATGTTTAAAATGATTTGAATGATCTATAAGCATTTGTGAGATCATTTTATGAAATCATTTCATTAACTCATTCTACGTGCTTATTTTTCACAGATGGAGTGTGTTGTTAGCTATCCAGGTCAAAGGTCACAGTCCGCTTCAATCTAATGTTTAAAATGATTTGAATGATCTATAAGGATTTGTGAGATAATTATATGAAATTATTTCATTAACTCATTCTACGTACTTATTTTTCATAGACGGAGTGTGGTTTTAGATATCAAAGGTCACAGAACAGTTCGCTTCCAGCTTCCAGCATAGTGTGAATTTCTGTTAAATGTTTTGAATTCTTAGAACTTTTGAACACATGCTATTTACATTGTCATCCAGTATTATTAGGCCCTGTTTATTTCCTCGAGTAGATATATAGATAGAAGATAGATATAGAGTTTTCAATCTTAGAAGGATAAGGGACGACGAGCAGGATCATACATTTGTATTAGAGAGAGCGTCTTTTGAGTTCGTTTGATTCTGTCTGTGACCGACTGTTTATATATGTATAATGAATATAATAGTTACTTGTTTTAATAATGTATCATTGTATTTTTATCCAGGAGTACATCGTATAGGTCGTTGTGGCCTAAATGATTGTTGTGCTGCAACATATACGTCTTTCTATACATTCTATATGCATATCTTATGATGATGATGTTGATGATGATGAAAATGTGTATGATTTATCATTGTATTTTAATGCAGGGGTATATGACGTAGGTCTGTGTTGCCCAGGTGTGTGTGAGGTAGGTTTAGGTGGGTTTTTTTTTTTTTTCCCGGATTAGTAATGGTTAAGTGTTTGGGTAAGAGATGAAAACCACGAAAGATGTTCTTTGCATAGTTTGTGTGTCTGGCTGGTTGTGTTTTGTGTTTTGTGTAGCATCTTTTGAGTTTTTTTTTTAAATTTTGTCTGTGCCCAACTGTTTATATTTTTTGTATTGCACACGTATGTACCTCTGTATGTATATATATATAAAAAGAATATGGTTGTTGCCCTTAAAATATTTAAAAATTTCTTGTCCTATGCCTCCATCTCGTGGACACATTTAGTATTATAGCTTTGGTAGATATATATATATATATAAAATGAATATAATTGTTACTTGTTTTAATAATGTATCATTGTATTTTTATCCAGGAGTACTTCGTATAGGTCGTTGTGGCCTAAATGATTGTTGTGCTGCAAACATATACGTCTTTCTACACGTTATATATGTATATCTGATGATGATGATGATGAAAATGTGAATGATTTATGATTGTATTTTATGGTAAATGCAAAGGTAAAAGTCGACAACGAACGCTGATGGCATTAAGCCTTAAGTTTTAGGTCCAAATGAAAGTATAGATCTGTAGTTTCTTATATTTGCCCCTGTGAGGGCTAAGTTTAGGTGTAAATTCAGATATAGGGCCATAGTTTCTTATATTTGCCCCTGTGAGGGCTAAGTTTAGGTGTAAATTCAGATATAGGGCCATAGTTTCTAATATTTGCCCCTGTGAGGGCTAAGTTTAGGTGTAAATTCAGATATAGGGCCATAGTTTCTCTTATTTGCCCCTGTGAGGGCTAAGTTTAGGTGTAAATTCAGATATAGGGCCATAGTTTCTTATACTTGCCCCTGTGAGGGCTAAGTTTAGGTGTAAATTCAGATATAGGGCCATAGTTTCTTATATTTGCCCCTGTGAGGGCTAAGTTTAGGTGTAAATTCAGATATAGGGCCATAGTTTCTTATACTTGCCCCTGTGAGGGCTAAGTTTAGGTGTAAATTCAGATATAGGGCCATAGTTTCTCTTATTTGCCCCTGTGAGGGCTAAGTTTAGGTGTAAATTCAGATATAGGGCCATAGTTTCTTATACTTGCCCCTGTGAGGGCTAAGTTTAGGTGTAAATTCAGATATAGGGCCATAGTTTCTTATACTTGCCCCTGTGAGGGCTAAGTTTAGGTGCAAATTCAGATATAGGGCCATAGTTTCTCTTATTTGCCCCTGTGAGGGCTAAGTTTAGGTGTAAATTCAGATATAGGGCCATAGTTTCTTATACTTGCCCCTGTGAGGGCTAAGTTTAGGTGTAAATTCAGATATAGGGCCATAGTTTCTCTTATTTGCCCCTGTGAGGGCTAAGTTTAGGTGTAAATTCAGATATAGGGCCATAGTTTCTTATACTTGCCCATGTGAGGGCTAAGTTTAGGTGTAAATTCAGATATAGGGCCATAGTTTCTTATACTTGCCCCTGTGAGGGCTAAGTTTAGGTGCAAATTCAGATATAGGGCCATAGTTTGTTATACTTGCCCCTGTGAGGGCTAAGTTTAGGTGCAAATTCAGATATAGGGCCATAGTTTGTTATACTTGCCCCTGTGAGGGCTAAGTTTAGGTGTAAATTCAGATATAGGGCCATAGTTTCTCATATTTGCCCCTGTGAGGGCTAAGTTTAGGTGCAAATTCAGATATAGGGCCATAGTTTCTCATACTTGCCCCTGTGAGGGCTAAGTTTAGGTGCAAATTCAGATATAGGGCCATAGTTTCTCATACTTGCCCCTGTGAGGGCTAAGTTTAGGTGCAAATTCAGATATAGGGCCATAGTTTCTCATACTTGCCCCTGTGAGGGCTAAGTTTAGGTGCAAATTCAGATATAGGGCCATAGTTTCTCATACTTGCCCCTGTGAGGGCTAAGTTTAGGTGCAAATTCAGATATAGGGCCATAGTTTCTCATACTTGCCCCTGTGAGGGCTAAGTTTAGGTGCAAATTCAGATATAGGGCCATAGTTTCTCATACTTGCCCCTGTGAGGGCTAAGTTTAGGTGTAAATTCAGATATAGGGCCATAGTTTCTCTTATTTGCCCCTGTGAGGGCTAAGTTTAGGTGTAAATTCAGATATAGGGCCATAGTTTCTTATACTTGCCCCTGTGAGGGCTAAGTTTAGGTGTAAATTCAGATATAGGGCCATAGTTTCTTATACTTGCCCCTTTGAGGGCTAAGTTTAGGTGCAAATTCAGATATAGGGCCATAGTTTGTTATACTTGCCCCTGTGAGGGCTAAGTTAAGGTGTAAATTCAGATATAGGGCCATAGTTTGTTATACTTGCCCCTGTGAGGGCTAAGTTTAGGTGTAAATTCAGATATAGGGCCATAGTTTCTCATATTTGCCCCTGTGAGGGCTAAGTTTAGGTGTAAATTCAGATATAGGGCCATAGTTTCTCATATTTGCCCCTGTTAGGGACTTTACACTCAAGAATCGAAACAGGGTCCAATTCCGGTTGTGCGCAGTCCTTCTACTTCCACTGACCACTTTCAGCTCTGCTTTGGTCCAGCCTGCCACACAGAATTTTATGCACCGAACTCCTTGGTTTTTATGTCTTACTTTTATACGTTTCACAAAATATAAGGTATAATATCCACTATATTTTATATGTTTATTTTTTTATGGTACATATAATTAAAATACATATATTTTTCTCTCACGTATGTCACCACGGACCACGTCAAGGGTTAAACTGGGTAGGTTTCAGGGGCCTGGGGTTAGTTTGGGTAGGTGTCAGGTTTCCAGGGTTAGATTAGGATTGGAAAGAATCCAAGAGCTGAAGCAGCGTATCGTTGGACACAGGAAGCTGTCATCTTTCAGGTGGCGATAGGTTCGGATGAATGGAGGAAGGTGTGTTGCGTTTAAATGCAGTGTGACCGTTATTATGTCCAGATAGACAGAGTCTGGTAAGTATTAGAAGTACAGGTCAGAGGTCACAATCTAATGTTTAAAATGATTTGAATGATCTATAAGCATTTGTGAGATCATTTTATGAAATCATTTCATTAACTCATTCTACGTGCTTATTTTTCACAGATGGAGTGTGTTGTTAGCTATCCAGGTCAAAGGTCACAGTCCGCTTCAATCTAATGTTTAAAATGATTTGAATGATCTATAAGGATTTGTGAGATAATTATATGAAATTATTTCATTAACTCATTCTACGTACTTATTTTTCATCGACGGAGTGTGGTTTTAGATATCAAAGGTCACAGAACACTTCGCTTCCAGCTTCCAGCATCCAGCATAGAGTGAATTTCTGCTAAATGTTTTGAATCCTTAGCACTTTTGAACACATGCTATTTACATTGTCATCCAGTAGAGGGCGAACTATTAGCCCCTGTTTATTTCCTCGAGTAGATATATAGATAGAAGATAGATATAGAGTTTTCAATCTTAGAAGGATAAGGGACGACGAGCAGGATCATACATTTGTATTAGAGAGAGCGTCTTTTGAGTTCGTTTGATTCTGTCTGTGACCGACTGTTTATATATGTATAATGAATATAATTGTTACTTGTTTTAATAATGTATCATTGTATTTTTATCCAGGAGTACTTCGTATAGGTCGTTGTGGCCTAAATGATTTTTGTGCTGCAACATATACGTCTTTCTATACATTCTATATGCATATCTTATGATGATGATGATGAAAATGTGTATGATTTATCATTGTATTTTAATGCAGGGGTATATGACGTAGGTCTGTGTTGCCCAGGTGTGTGTGAGGTAGGTTTAGGTGGGGTTTTTTTTTTTTTCCCGGATTAGTAATGGTTAAGTGTTTGGGTAAGAGATGAAAACCACGAAAGATGTTCTTTGCATAGTTTGTGTGTCTGGCTGGTTGTGTTTTGTGTTTTGTGTAGCATCTTTTGAGTTTTTTTTTTAAATTTTGTCTGTGCCCAACTGTTTATATTTTTTGTATTGCACACGTATGTACCTCTGTATGTATATATATATATAAAAAGAATATGGTTGTTGCCCTTAAAATATTTAAAAATTTCTTGTCCTATGCCTCCATCTCGTGGACACATTTAGTATTATAGCTTTGGTAGATATATATATATATAATGAATATAATTGTTACTTGTTTTAATAATGTATCATTGTATTTTTATCCAGGAGTATATAGTATAGGTCAGTGTGGCCTAAATGACTGTTGTGCTGCAACAAATAAATAGATAGATTGATAGATAGATAGAAGGAAGGACAGAGTCTGGTAAGTGTTAGGTATTCTGCTCAGAAGTGACAGAAAAGTTTTATTAGATAGATAGATAGATAGATAGATAGATAGATAGATAGATATAGATGATATGTAGATATAGATTTCAATCTTATAACTCTCCAGTTTTAGAAGGTGAACTTTTGAGTTTTGAGGGCTTGGGTTAGAGGGTTTAAGGGTTAGAGGTTATCTTGGGGTTAACTTGCAGCTAGGTATATAGATAAAAACGACTTTCACCCTCATTAGTATCCACCCTCATTAGAATATTGCATCTGATTGGCCAAAGCTTACCTGGGCACATCTGGAGAACCGTAGGCCCGAATTCCATGTAAGTGGTATCATCGGATCCGGGAAGCTGTCATCTTTCAGGTGGCGAAAGGCTCTAATGAAAGTATATAGATAAAAATGAGTTTAATCCTGATTAATTCCACTCTCATTAGCATTATCCATCTGATTGGCCAAAGCTTACTTGGGCGTATCTCGTGAAGCGCAGGTCTAAGGTGCATGTAAGTGGTATCGTTGGACACAGGAAGCTGTCATCTTTCAGGTGGCGATAGGTTCGGATGAATGGAGGAAGGTGTGTTGCGTTTAAATCCAGTGTGACCGTTATTATGTCCAGATAGACAGAGTCTGGTAAGTATTAGAAGTACAGGTCAGAGGTCACAGTCCACTTCAATCTAATGTTTAAAATGATTTGAATGATCTATAAGCATTTGTGAGATCATTTTATGAAATCATTTCATTAACTCATTCTACGTGCTTATTTTTCACAGATGGAGTGTGTTGTTAGCTATCCAGGTCAAAGGTCACAGTCCGCTTCAATCTAATGTTTAAAATGATTTGAATGATCTATAAGGATTTGTGAGATAATTATATGAAATTATTTCATTAACTCATTCTACGTACTTATTTTTCATAGACGGAGTGTGGTTTTAGATATCAAAGGTCACAGAACAGTTCGCTTCCAGCTTCCAGCATAGTGTGAATTTCTGTTAAATGTTTTGAATTCTTAGAACTTTTGAACACATGCTATTTACATTGTCATCCAGTATTATTAGGCCCTGTTTATTTCCTCGAGTAGATATATAGATAGAAGATAGATATAGAGTTTTCAATCTTAGAAGGATAAGGGACGACGAGCAGGATCATACATTTGTATTAGAGAGAGCGTCTTTTGAGTTCGTTTGATTCTGTCTGTGACCGACTGTTTATATATGTATAATGAATATAATAGTTACTTGTTTTAATAATGTATCATTGTATTTTTATCCAGGAGTACATCGTATAGGTCGTTGTGGCCTAAATGATTGTTGTGCTGCAACATATACGTCTTTCTATACATTCTATATGCATATCTTATGATGATGATGTTGATGATGATGAAAATGTGTATGATTTATCATTGTATTTTAATGCAGGGGTATATGACGTAGGTCTGTGTTGCCCAGGTGTGTGTGAGGTAGGTTTAGGTGGGTTTTTTTTTTTTTTTCCCGGATTAGTAATGGTTAAGTGTTTGGGTAAGAGATGAAAACCACGAAAGATGTTCTTTGCATAGTTTGTGTGTCTGGCTGGTTGTGTTTTGTGTTTTGTGTAGCATCTTTTGAGTTTTTTTTTTAAATTTTGTCTGTGCCCAACTGTTTATATTTTTTGTATTGCACACGTATGTACCTCTGTATGTATATATATATAAAAAGAATATGGTTGTTGCCCTTAAAATATTTAAAAATTTCTTGTCCTATGCCTCCATCTCGTGGACACATTTAGTATTATAGCTTTGGTAGATATATAAAATGAATATAATTGTTACTTGTTTTAATAATGTATCATTGTATTTTTATCCAGGAGTACTTCGTATAGGTCGTTGTGGCCTAAATGATTGTTGTGCTGCAAACATATACGTCTTTCTACACGTTATATATGTATATCTGATGATGATGATGATGAAAATGTGAATGATTTATGATTGTATTTTATGGTAAATGCAAAGGTAAAAGTCGACGACGAACGCTGATGGCATTAAGCCTTAAGTTTTAGGTCCAAATGAAAGTATAGATCTGTAGTTTCTTATATTTGCCCCTGTGAGGGCTAAGTTTAGGTGTAAATTCAGATATAGGGCCATAGTTTCTTATATTTGCCCCTGTGAGGGCTAAGTTTAGGTGTAAATTCAGATATAGGGCCATAGTTTCTAATATTTGCCCCTGTGAGGGCTAAGTTTAGGTGTAAATTCAGATATAGGGCCATAGTTTCTCTTATTTGCCCCTGTGAGGGCTAAGTTTAGGTGTAAATTCAGATATAGGGCCATAGTTTCTTATACTTGCCCCTGTGAGGGCTAAGTTTAGGTGTAAATTCAGATATAGGGCCATAGTTTCTTATATTTGCCCCTGTGAGGGCTAAGTTTAGGTGTAAATTCAGATATAGGGCCATAGTTTCTTATACTTGCCCCTGTGAGGGCTAAGTTTAGGTGTAAATTCAGATATAGGGCCATAGTTTCTCTTATTTGCCCCTGTGAGGGCTAAGTTTAGGTGCAAATTCAGATATAGGGCCATAGTTTCTCTTATTTGCCCCTGTGAGGGCTAAGTTTAGGTGTAAATTCAGATATAGGGCCATAGTTTCTTATACTTGCCCCTGTGAGGGCTAAGTTTAGGTGTAAATTCAGATATAGGGCCATAGTTTCTTATACTTGCCCCTGTGAGGGCTAAGTTTAGGTGTAAATTCAGATATAGGGCCATAGTTTCTCTTATTTGCCCCTGTGAGGGCTAAGTTTAGGTGTAAATTCAGATATAGGGCCATAGTTTCTTATACTTGCCCATGTGAGGGCTAAGTTTAGGTGTAAATTCAGATATAGGGCCATAGTTTCTTATACTTGCCCCTGTGAGGGCTAAGTTTAGGTGCAAATTCAGATATAGGGCCATAGTTTGTTATACTTGCCCCTGTGAGGGCTAAGTTTAGGTGCAAATTCAGATATAGGGCCATAGTTTGTTATACTTGCCCCTGTGAGGGCTAAGTTTAGGTGTAAATTCAGATATAGGGCCATAGTTTCTCATATTTGCCCCTGTGAGGGCTAAGTTTAGGTGCAAATTCAGATATAGGGCCATAGTTTCTCATACTTGCCCCTGTGAGGGCTAAGTTTAGGTGCAAATTCAGATATAGGGCCATAGTTTCTCATACTTGCCCCTGTGAGGGCTAAGTTTAGGTGCAAATTCAGATATAGGGTTAGGGTTAGGGTTAGGGTTAGGGTTAGGTTAGGTATATAGATAAAAACGACTTTCACCCTCATTAGTATCCACCCTCATTAGAATATTGCATCTGATTGGCCAAAGCTTACCTGGGCACATCTGGAGAACCGTAGGCCCGAATTCCATGTAAGTGGTATCATCGGATCCGGGAAGCTGTCATCTTTCAGGTGGCGAAAGGCTCTAATGAAAGTATATAGATAAAAATGAGTTTAATCCTGATTAATTCCACTCTCATTAGCATTATCCATCTGATTGGCCAAAGCTTACTTGGGCGTATCTCGTGAAGCGCAGGTCTAAGGTGCATGTAAGTGGTATCGTTGGACACAGGAAGCTGTCATCTTTCAGGTGGCGATAGGTTCGGATGAATGGAGGAAGGTGTGTTGCGTTTAAATCCAGTGTGACCGTTATTATGTCCAGATAGACAGAGTCTGGTAAGTATTAGAAGTACAGGTCAGAGGTCACAGTCCACTTCAATCTAATGTTTAAAATGATTTGAATGATCTATAAGCATTTGTGAGATCATTTTATGAAATCATTTCATTAACTCATTCTACGTGCTTATTTTTCACAGATGGAGTGTGTTGTTAGCTATCCAGGTCAAAGGTCACAGTCCGCTTCAATCTAATGTTTAAAATGATTTGAATGATCTATAAGGATTTGTGAGATAATTATATGAAATTATTTCATTAACTCATTCTACGTACTTATTTTTCATAGACGGAGTGTGGTTTTAGATATCAAAGGTCACAGAACAGTTCGCTTCCAGCTTCCAGCATAGTGTGAATTTCTGTTAAATGTTTTGAATTCTTAGAACTTTTGAACACATGCTATTTACATTGTCATCCAGTATTATTAGGCCCTGTTTATTTCCTCGAGTAGATATATAGATAGAAGATAGATATAGAGTTTTCAATCTTAGAAGGATAAGGGACGACGAGCAGGATCATACATTTGTATTAGAGAGAGCGTCTTTTGAGTTCGTTTGATTCTGTCTGTGACCGACTGTTTATATATGTATAATGAATATAATAGTTACTTGTTTTAATAATGTATCATTGTATTTTTATCCAGGAGTACATCGTATAGGTCGTTGTGGCCTAAATGATTGTTGTGCTGCAACATATACGTCTTTCTATACATTCTATATGCATATCTTATGATGATGATGTTGATGATGATGAAAATGTGTATGATTTATCATTGTATTTTAATGCAGGGGTATATGACGTAGGTCTGTGTTGCCCAGGTGTGTGTGAGGTAGGTTTAGGTGGGTTTTTTTTTTTTTTTTCCCGGATTAGTAATGGTTAAGTGTTTGGGTAAGAGATGAAAACCACGAAAGATGTTCTTTGCATAGTTTGTGTGTCTGGCTGGTTGTGTTTTGTGTTTTGTGTAGCATCTTTTGAGTTTATTTTTTAAATTTTGTCTGTGCCCAACTGTTTATATTTTTTGTATTGCACACGTATGTACCTCTGTATGTATATATATATAAAAAGAATATGGTTGTTGCCCTTAAAATATTTAAAAATTTCTTGTCCTATGCCTCCATCTCGTGGACACATTTAGTATTATAGCTTTGGTAGATATATATATATATATATATATATATATATATATATATATATATATAAAATGAATATAATTGTTACTTGTTTTAATAATGTATCATTGTATTTTTATCCAGGAGTACTTCGTATAGGTCGTTGTGGCCTAAATGATTGTTGTGCTGCAAACATATACGTCTTTCTACACGTTATATATGTATATCTGATGATGATGATGATGAAAATGTGAATGATTTATGATTGTATTTTATGGTAAATGCAAAGGTAAAAGTCGACAACGAACGCTGATGGCATTAAGCCTTAAGTTTTAGGTCCAAATGAAAGTATAGATCTGTAGTTTCTTATATTTGCCCCTGTGAGGGCTAAGTTTAGGTGTAAATTCAGATATAGGGCCATAGTTTAGGGTTAGGGTTAGGGTTAGGGTTAGGGTTAGGGTTAGGGTTAGGTATATAGATAAAAACGACTTTCACCCTCATTAGTATCCACCCTCATTAGAATATTGCATCTGATTGGCCAAAGCTTACCTGGGCACATCTGGAGAACCGTAGGCCCGAATTCCATGTAAGTGGTATCATCGGATCCGGGAAGCTGTCATCTTTCAGGTGGCGAAAGGCTCTAATGAAAGTATATAGATAAAAATGAGTTTAATCCTGATTAATTCCACTCTCATTAGCATTATCCATCTGATTGGCCAAAGCTTACTTGGGCGTATCTCGTGAAGCGCAGGTCTAAGGTGCATGTAAGTGGTATCGTTGGACACAGGAAGCTGTCATCTTTCAGGTGGCGATAGGTTCGGATGAATGGAGGAAGGTGTGTTGCGTTTAAATCCAGTGTGACCGTTATTATGTCCAGATAGACAGAGTCTGGTAAGTATTAGAAGTACAGGTCAGAGGTCACAGTCCACTTCAATCTAATGTTTAAAATGATTTGAATGATCTATAAGCATTTGTGAGATCATTTTATGAAATCATTTCATTAACTCATTCTACGTGCTTATTTTTCACAGATGGAGTGTGTTGTTAGCTATCCAGGTCAAAGGTCACAGTCCGCTTCAATCTAATGTTTAAAATGATTTGAATGATCTATAAGGATTTGTGAGATAATTATATGAAATTATTTCATTAACTCATTCTACGTACTTATTTTTCATAGACGGAGTGTGGTTTTAGATATCAAAGGTCACAGAACAGTTCGCTTCCAGCTTCCAGCATAGTGTGAATTTCTGTTAAATGTTTTGAATTCTTAGAACTTTTGAACACATGCTATTTACATTGTCATCCAGTATTATTAGGCCCTGTTTATTTCCTCGAGTAGATATATAGATAGAAGATAGATATAGAGTTTTCAATCTTAGAAGGATAAGGGACGACGAGCAGGATCATACATTTGTATTAGAGAGAGCGTCTTTTGAGTTCGTTTGATTCTGTCTGTGACCGACTGTTTATATATGTATAATGAATATAATAGTTACTTGTTTTAATAATGTATCATTGTATTTTTATCCAGGAGTACATCGTATAGGTCGTTGTGGCCTAAATGATTGTTGTGCTGCAACATATACGTCTTTCTATACATTCTATATGCATATCTTATGATGATGATGTTGATGATGATGAAAATGTGTATGATTTATCATTGTATTTTAATGCAGGGGTATATGACGTAGGTCTGTGTTGCCCAGGTGTGTGTGAGGTAGGTTTAGGTGGGTTTTTTTTTTTTTTCCCGGATTAGTAATGGTTAAGTGTTTGGGTAAGAGATGAAAACCACGAAAGATGTTCTTTGCATAGTTTGTGTGTCTGGCTGGTTGTGTTTTGTGTTTTGTGTAGCATCTTTTGAGTTTTTTTTTTTAAATTTTGTCTGTGCCCAACTGTTTATATTTTTTGTATTGCACACGTATGTACCTCTGTATGTATATATATATAAAAAGAATATGGTTGTTGCCCTTAAAATATTTAAAAATTTCTTGTCCTATGCCTCCATCTCGTGGACACATTTAGTATTATAGCTTTGGTAGATATATATATATATATATATATATATATATATATATATATATAAAATGAATATAATTGTTACTTGTTTTAATAATGTATCATTGTATTTTTATCCAGGAGTACTTCGTATAGGTCGTTGTGGCCTAAATGATTGTTGTGCTGCAAACATATACGTCTTTCTACACGTTATATATGTATATCTGATGATGATGATGATGAAAATGTGAATGATTTATGATTGTATTTTATGGTAAATGCAAAGGTAAAAGTCGACAACGAACGCTGATGGCATTAAGCCTTAAGTTTTAGGTCCAAATGAAAGTATAGATCTGTAGTTTCTTATATTTGCCCCTGTGAGGGCTAAGTTTAGGTGTAAATTCAGATATAGGGCCATAGTTTCTTATATTTGCCCCTGTGAGGGCTAAGTTTAGGTGTAAATTCAGATATAGGGCCATAGTTTCTAATATTTGCCCCTGTGAGGGCTAAGTTTAGGTGTAAATTCAGATAAAGGGCCATAGTTTCTCTTATTTGCCCCTGTGAGGGCTAAGTTTAGGTGTAAATTCAGATATAGGGCCATAGTTTCTAATATTTGCCCCTGTGAGGGCTAAGTTTAGGTGTAAATTCAGATATAGGGCCATAGTTTCTCTTATTTGCCCCTGTGAGGGCTAAGTTTAGGTGTAAATTCAGATATAGGGCCATAGTTTCTCATATTTGCCCCTGTGAGGGCTAAGTTTAGGTGTAAATTCAGATATAGGGCCATAGTTTCTAATATTTGCCCCTGTGAGGGCTAAGTTTAGGTGTAAATTCAGATATAGGGCCATAGTTTCTCTTATTTGCCCCTGTGAGGGCTAAGTTTAGGTGTAAATTCAGATATAGGGCCATAGTTTCTCATACTTGCCCCTGTGAGGGCTAAGTTTAGGTGTAAATTCAGATATAGGGCCATAGTTTCTTATACTTGCCCCTGTGAGGGCTAAGTTTAGGTGTAAATTCAGATATAGGGCCATAGTTTCTCTTATTTGCCCCTGTGAGGGCTAAGTTTAGGTGCAAATTCAGATATAGGGCCATAGTTTGTTATACTTGCCCCTGTGAGGGCTAAGTTTAGGTGTAAATTCAGATATAGGGCCATAGTTTCTCTTATTTGCCCCTGTGAGGGCTAAGTTTAGGTGTAAATTCAGATATAGGGCCATAGTTTAGGATCAGAAAGAATCCAAGAGCTGAAGCAGCGTCCAGCTCTGGTGATGCACAGTCCTTCAATACTCCTTCTGGCCGCTCTCTCGCCCCAGCCGGGGCCCGCCCCCACGGCCTAGGCCCATCACTCCACCACCAATATATTTGGTCTTTTTATTGAACCACAGATAGTGAGATTTTTAAATGTATAAACGAGTATTATTGTTAATTATAAGTGTTATTTATTAAGGTTTTTATAGGTATTATTTATTAATCCCTCCTTTCTACTGAGGGTTAGTTTTTAGATATTTATTAATACTTATGTATAATACTTCTTAATGTAATTTATTAGGGGTAGAATGAGTAGGGTTAGGATGGATGGGGGTAAAAATGTGTGTCTGGGGGTAGAAGAGGTAGGGTTAGGGATGGTGGGGTTGTGTCCATAAGGGGTAGAATGGGTAGGGTTAGGTATGGTGGGGTTGTGTCCATAAGGGGTAGAATAGGTAGGGTTAGGGTTAGGGTTAGGGTTAGGGTTAGGGTTAGGGTTAGGGTTAGGGTTAGGGTTAGGGTTAGGGTTAGGGTTAGGGGTTAGGGTTAGGGTTAGGTATATAGATAAAAACGACTTTCACCCTCATTAGTATCCACCCTCATTAGAATATTGCATCTGATTGGCCAAAGCTTACCTGGGCACATCTGGAGAACCGTAGGCCCGAATTCCATGTAAGTGGTATCATCGGATCCGGGAAGCTGTCATCTTTCAGGTGGCGAAAGGCTCTAATGAAAGTATATAGATAAAAATGAGTTTAATCCTGATTAATTCCACTCTCATTAGCATTATCCATCTGATTGGCCAAAGCTTACTTGGGCGTATCTCGTGAAGCGCAGGTCTAAGGTGCATGTAAGTGGTATCGTTGGACACAGGAAGCTGTCATCTTTCAGGTGGCGATAGGTTCGGATGAATGGAGGAAGGTGTGTTGCGTTTAAATCCAGTGTGACCGTTATTATGTCCAGATAGACAGAGTCTGGTAAGTATTAGAAGTACAGGTCAGAGGTCACAGTCCACTTCAATCTAATGTTTAAAATGATTTGAATGATCTATAAGCATTTGTGAGATCATTTTATGAAATCATTTCATTAACTCATTCTACGTGCTTATTTTTCACAGATGGAGTGTGTTGTTAGCTATCCAGGTCAAAGGTCACAGTCCGCTTCAATCTAATGTTTAAAATGATTTGAATGATCTATAAGGATTTGTGAGATAATTATATGAAATTATTTCATTAACTCATTCTACGTACTTATTTTTCATAGACGGAGTGTGGTTTTAGATATCAAAGGTCACAGAACAGTTCGCTTCCAGCTTCCAGCATAGTGTGAATTTCTGTTAAATGTTTTGAATTCTTAGAACTTTTGAACACATGCTATTTACATTGTCATCCAGTATTATTAGGCCCTGTTTATTTCCTCGAGTAGATATATAGATAGAAGATAGATATAGAGTTTTCAATCTTAGAAGGATAAGGGACGACGAGCAGGATCATACATTTGTATTAGAGAGAGCGTCTTTTGAGTTCGTTTGATTCTGTCTGTGACCGACTGTTTATATATGTATAATGAATATAATAGTTACTTGTTTTAATAATGTATCATTGTATTTTTATCCAGGAGTACATCGTATAGGTCGTTGTGGCCTAAATGATTGTTGTGCTGCAACATATACGTCTTTCTATACATTCTATATGCATATCTTATGATGATGATGTTGATGATGATGAAAATGTGTATGATTTATCATTGTATTTTAATGCAGGGGTATATGACGTAGGTCTGTGTTGCCCAGGTGTGTGTGAGGTAGGTTTAGGTGGGTTTTTTTTTTTTTCCCGGATTAGTAATGGTTAAGTGTTTGGGTAAGAGATGAAAACCACGAAAGATGTTCTTTGCATAGTTTGTGTGTCTGGCTGGTTGTGTTTTGTGTTTTGTGTAGCATCTTTTGAGTTTTTTTTTTAAATTTTGTCTGTGCCCAACTGTTTATATTTTTTTGTATTGCACACGTATGTACCTCTGTATGTATATATATATAAAAAGAATATGGTTGTTGCCCTTAAAATATTTAAAAATTTCTTGTCCTATGCCTCCATCTCGTGGACACATTTAGTATTATAGCTTTGGTAGATATATATATATATATAAAATGAATATAATTGTTACTTGTTTTAATAATGTATCATTGTATTTTTATCCAGGAGTACTTCGTATAGGTCGTTGTGGCCTAAATGATTGTTGTGCTGCAAACATATACGTCTTTCTACACGTTATATATGTATATCTGATGATGATGATGATGAAAATGTGAATGATTTATGATTGTATTTTATGGTAAATGCAAAGGTAAAAGTCGACGACGAACGCTGATGGCATTAAGCCTTAAGTTTTAGGTCCAAATGAAAGTATAGATCTGTAGTTTCTTATATTTGCCCCTGTGAGGGCTAAGTTTAGGTGTAAATTCAGATATAGGGCCATAGTTTCTTATATTTGCCCCTGTGAGGGCTAAGTTTAGGTGTAAATTCAGATATAGGGCCATAGTTTCTAATATTTGCCCCTGTGAGGGCTAAGTTTAGGTGTAAATTCAGATATAGGGCCATAGTTTCTCTTATTTGCCCCTGTGAGGGCTAAGTTTAGGTGTAAATTCAGATATAGGGCCATAGTTTCTAATATTTGCCCCTGTGAGGGCTAAGTTTAGGTGTAAATTCAGATATAGGGCCATAGTTTCTTATACTTGCCCCTGTGAGGGCTAAGTTTAGGTGTAAATTCAGATATAGGGCCATAGTTTCTCTTATTTGCCCCTGTGAGGGCTAAGTTTAGGTGTAAATTCAGATATAGGGCCATAGTTTCTTATACTTGCCCCTGTGAGGGCTAAGTTTAGGTGTAAATTCAGATATAGGGCCATAGTTTCTCTTATTTGCCCCTGTGAGGGCTAAGTTTAGGTGTAAATTCAGATATAGGGCCATAGTTTAGGGTTAGATTAGGGTTAGGTTAGGGTTAGGGTTAGGTTAGGTTAGGTTAGGGTTAGGTTAGGGTTAGGGTTAGGGATTATATATCCAGAAGTCAGAACAATGTCCGGCTCCGGCTGTGCACTGTCCTCACTACTTCCCTGACCGCTCCCAGTCCTGCTTTGATCAGGCCCAGGTCCCAGAAACAGTCCACCATTTATATATGTATATACTATTTGATTTTGTATTATTTATTTATTTATTTATGTATTTATTATTTATTTATTTAATTATTTATTTATTTATGTGTTGAATATGAGTCTGTGTGTCTTTTTCTTCTGGATGATAAACTTTATATTTGGCTGTTTCCTTGTTCCTTCTATTAGGGGTACATCAGCTAGGGGTGCGAGCCATAGGGCTGTGAGCCTTAGGTCTAGCATTTGTGGGGCTAAAATCCCCAGGGCTAGAAATTATGTGGTTACCCCACTGAGGGCTAAGTTTTAGTGTTGCTGTTGTGTGGGGCCTAGGTTTCAAAATTGTGTGGTTATTCCACTGAGGGCTAAGTTTTAGTGTTGTTGTTGTGTAAGGCCTAGGTTTAAAAATTGTATAGTTACCCCACTGAGGGCTAAGTTTTAGTGTTGTTGTTGTGTGAGGCCTAGGTTTAGAAAGTTTTTGTTAGGGCTATATCAGCTAGGGGTGTGAGCTATAGGGCTGTGAGTCTTAGGTTTAGAATTTGTGGGGTTAAAATCCCTAGGGCTAGAAACCATGTGGCTTAGGGTTAGGGTTAGGGTTAGGGTTAGGGTTAGGGTTAGGGTTAGGGTTAGGGTTAGGTTAGGTTAGGGTTAGGGTTAGGGTTAGGGTTAGGTTAGGGTTAGGGTTAGGGTTAGGGTTAGGGTTAGAGTTAGGGTTAGGGTTAGGTATATAGATAAAAACGACTTTCACCCTCATTAGTATCCACCCTCATTAGAATATTGCATCTGATTGGCCAAAGCTTACCTGGGCACATCTGGAGAACCGTAGGCCCGAATTCCATGTAAGTGGTATCATCGGATCCGGGAAGCTGTCATCTTTCAGGTGGCGAAAGGCTCTAATGAAAGTATATAGATAAAAATGAGTTTAATCCTGATTAATTCCACTCTCATTAGCATTATCCATCTGATTGGCCAAAGCTTACTTGGGCGTATCTCGTGAAGCGCAGGTCTAAGGTGCATGTAAGTGGTATCGTTGGACACAGGAAGCTGTCATCTTTCAGGTGGCGATAGGTTCGGATGAATGGAGGAAGGTGTGTTGCGTTTAAATCCAGTGTGACCGTTATTATGTCCAGATAGACAGAGTCTGGTAAGTATTAGAAGTACAGGTCAGAGGTCACAGTCCACTTCAATCTAATGTTTAAAATGATTTGAATGATCTATAAGCATTTGTGAGATCATTTTATGAAATCATTTCATTAACTCATTCTACGTGCTTATTTTTCACAGATGGAGTGTGTTGTTAGCTATCCAGGTCAAAGGTCACAGTCCGCTTCAATCTAATGTTTAAAATGATTTGAATGATCTATAAGGATTTGTGAGATAATTATATGAAATTATTTCATTAACTCATTCTACGTACTTATTTTTCATAGACGGAGTGTGGTTTTAGATATCAAAGGTCACAGAACAGTTCGCTTCCAGCTTCCAGCATAGTGTGAATTTCTGTTAAATGTTTTGAATTCTTAGAACTTTTGAACACATGCTATTTACATTGTCATCCAGTATTATTAGGCCCTGTTTATTTCCTCGAGTAGATATATAGATAGAAGATAGATATAGAGTTTTCAATCTTAAAAGGATAAGGGACGACGAGCAGGATCATACATTTGTATTAGAGAGAGCGTCTTTTGAGTTCGTTTGATTCTGTCTGTGACCGACTGTTTATATATGTATAATGAATATAATAGTTACTTGTTTTAATAATGTATCATTGTATTTTTATCCAGGAGTACATCGTATAGGTCGTTGTGGCCTAAATGATTGTTGTGCTGCAACATATACGTCTTTCTATACATTCTATATGCATATCTTATGATGATGATGTTGATGATGATGAAAATGTGTATGATTTATCATTGTATTTTAATGCAGGGGTATATGACGTAGGTCTGTGTTGCCCAGGTGTGTGTGAGGTAGGTTTAGGTGTTTTTTTTTTTTTTTCCCGGATTAGTAATGGTTAAGTGTTTGGGTAAGAGATGAAAACCACGAAAGATGTTCTTTGCATAGTTTGTGTGTCTGGCTGGTTGTGTTTTGTGTTTTGTGTAGCATCTTTTGAGTTTTTTTTTTTAAATTTTGTCTGTGCCCAACTGTTTATATTTTTTGTATTGCACACGTATGTACCTCTGTATGTATATATATATAAAAAGAATATGGTTGTTGCCCTTAAAATATTTAAAAATTTCTTGTCCTATGCCTCCATCTCGTGGACACATTTAGTATTATAGCTTTGGTAGATATATATATATATATATATATATATATATATATATAATGAATATAATTGTTACTTGTTTTAATAATGTATCATTGTATTTTTATCCAGGAGTACTTCGTATAGGTCGTTGTGGCCTAAATGATTGTTGTGCTGCAAACATATACGTCTTTCTACACGTTATATATGTATATCTGATGATGATGATGATGAAAATGTGAATGATTTATGATTGTATTTTATGGTAAATGCAAAGGTAAAAGTCGACAACGAACGCTGATGGCATTAAGCCTTAAGTTTTAGGTCCAAATGAAAGTATAGATCTGTAGTTTCTTATATTTGCCCCTGTGAGGGCTAAGTTTAGGTGTAAATTCAGATATAGGGCCATAGTTTCTTATATTTGCCCCTGTGAGGGCTAAGTTTAGGTGTAAATTCAGATATAGGGCCATAGTTTCTAATATTTGCCCCTGTGAGGGCTAAGTTTAGGTGTAAATTCAGATAAAGGGCCATAGTTTCTCTTATTTGCCCCTGTGAGGGCTAAGTTTAGGTGCAAATTCAGATATAGGGCCATAGTTTGTTATACTTGCCCCTGTGAGGGCTAAGTTTAGGTGTAAATTCAGATATAGGGCCATAGTTTGTTATACTTGCCCCTGTGAGGGCTAAGTTTAGGTGTAAATTCAGATATAGGGCCATAGTTTCTCATATTTGCCCCTGTTAGGGACTTTACACTCAAGAATCGAAACAGGGTCCAATTCCGGTTGTGCGCAGTCCTTCTACTTCCACTGACCACTTTCAGCTCTGCTTTGGTCCAGCCTGCCACACAGAATTTTTTGCACCGAACTCCTTGGTTTTTATGTCTTACTTTTATACGTTTCACAAAATATAAGGTATAATATCCACTATATTTTATATGTTTATTTTTTTATGGTACATATAATTAAAATACATATATTTTTCTCTCACGTATGTCACCACGGACCACGTCAAGGGTTAAACTGGGTAGGTTTCAGGGGCCTGGGGTTAGTTTGGGTAGGTGTCAGGTTTCCAGGGTTAGATTAGGATTGGAAAGAATCCAAGAGCTGAAGCAGCGTAGGGTTAGGGTTAGGGTTAGGGTTAGGGTTAGGTATATAGATAAAAACGACTTTCACCCTCATTAGTATCCACCCTCATTAGAATATTGCATCTGATTGGCCAAAGCTTACCTGGGCACATCTGGAGAACCGTAGGCCCGAATTCCATGTAAGTGGTATCATCGGATCCGGGAAGCTGTCATCTTTCAGGTGGCGAAAGGCTCTAATGAAAGTATATAGATAAAAATGAGTTTAATCCTGATTAATTCCACTCTCATTAGCATTATCCATCTGATTGGCCAAAGCTTACTTGGGCGTATCTCGTGAAGCGCAGGTCTAAGGTGCATGTAAGTGGTATCGTTGGACACAGGAAGCTGTCATCTTTCAGGTGGCGATAGGTTCGGATGAATGGAGGAAGGTGTGTTGCGTTTAAATCCAGTGTGACCGTTATTATGTCCAGATAGACAGAGTCTGGTAAGTATTAGAAGTACAGGTCAGAGGTCACAGTCCACTTCAATCTAATGTTTAAAATGATTTGAATGATCTATAAGCATTTGTGAGATCATTTTATGAAATCATTTCATTAACTCATTCTACGTGCTTATTTTTCACAGATGGAGTGTGTTGTTAGCTATCCAGGTCAAAGGTCACAGTCCGCTTCAATCTAATGTTTAAAATGATTTGAATGATCTATAAGGATTTGTGAGATAATTATATGAAATTATTTCATTAACTCATTCTACGTACTTATTTTTCATAGACGGAGTGTGGTTTTAGATATCAAAGGTCACAGAACAGTTCGCTTCCAGCTTCCAGCATAGTGTGAATTTCTGTTAAATGTTTTGAATTCTTAGAACTTTTGAACACATGCTATTTACATTGTCATCCAGTATTATTAGGCCCTGTTTATTTCCTCGAGTAGATATATAGATAGAAGATAGATATAGAGTTTTCAATCTTAAAAGGATAAGGGACGACGAGCAGGATCATACATTTGTATTAGAGAGAGCGTCTTTTGAGTTCGTTTGATTCTGTCTGTGACCGACTGTTTATATATGTATAATGAATATAATAGTTACTTGTTTTAATAATGTATCATTGTATTTTTATCCAGGAGTACATCGTATAGGTCGTTGTGGCCTAAATGATTGTTGTGCTGCAACATATACGTCTTTCTATACATTCTATATGCATATCTTATGATGATGATGTTGATGATGATGAAAATGTGTATGATTTATCATTGTATTTTAATGCAGGGGTATATGACGTAGGTCTGTGTTGCCCAGGTGTGTGTGAGGTAGGTTTAGGTGTTTTTTTTTTTTTTCCCGGATTAGTAATGGTTAAGTGTTTGGGTAAGAGATGAAAACCACGAAAGATGTTCTTTGCATAGTTTGTGTGTCTGGCTGGTTGTGTTTTGTGTTTTGTGTAGCATCTTTTGAGTTTTTTTTTTTAAATTTTGTCTGTGCCCAACTGTTTATATTTTTTGTATTGCACACGTATGTACCTCTGTATGTATATATATATAAAAAGAATATGGTTGTTGCCCTTAAAATATTTAAAAATTTCTTGTCCTATGCCTCCATCTCGTGGACACATTTAGTATTATAGCTTTGGTAGATATATATATATATATATATATATATATATATATATAATGAATATAATTGTTACTTGTTTTAATAATGTATCATTGTATTTTTATCCAGGAGTACTTCGTATAGGTCGTTGTGGCCTAAATGATTGTTGTGCTGCAAACATATACGTCTTTCTACACGTTATATATGTATATCTGATGATGATGATGATGAAAATGTGAATGATTTATGATTGTATTTTATGGTAAATGCAAAGGTAAAAGTCGACAACGAACGCTGATGGCATTAAGCCTTAAGTTTTAGGTCCAAATGAAAGTATAGATCTGTAGTTTCTTATATTTGCCCCTGTGAGGGCTAAGTTTAGGTGTAAATTCAGATATAGGGCCATAGTTTCTTATATTTGCCCCTGTGAGGGCTAAGTTTAGGTGTAAATTCAGATATAGGGCCATAGTTTCTAATATTTGCCCCTGTGAGGGCTAAGTTTAGGTGTAAATTCAGATAAAGGGCCATAGTTTCTCTTATTTGCCCCTGTGAGGGCTAAGTTTAGGTGCAAATTCAGATATAGGGCCATAGTTTGTTATACTTGCCCCTGTGAGGGCTAAGTTTAGGTGTAAATTCAGATATAGGGCCATAGTTTGTTATACTTGCCCCTGTGAGGGCTAAGTTTAGGTGTAAATTCAGATATAGGGCCATAGTTTCTCATATTTGCCCCTGTTAGGGACTTTACACTCAAGAATCGAAACAGGGTCCAATTCCGGTTGTGCGCAGTCCTTCTACTTCCACTGACCACTTTCAGCTCTGCTTTGGTCCAGCCTGCCACACAGAATTTTTTGCACCGAACTCCTTGGTTTTTATGTCTTACTTTTATACGTTTCACAAAATATAAGGTATAATATCCACTATATTTTATATGTTTATTTTTTTATGGTACATATAATTAAAATACATATATTTTTCTCTCACGTATGTCACCACGGACCACGTCAAGGGTTAAACTGGGTAGGTTTCAGGGGCCTGGGGTTAGTTTGGGTAGGTGTCAGGTTTCCAGGGTTAGATTAGGATTGGAAAGAATCCAAGAGCTGAAGCAGCGTAGGGTTAGGGTTAGGGTTAGGGTTAGGGTTAGGGTTAGGTTAGGTTAGGTTAGGGTTAGTTAGGGTTAGGGTTAGGGTTAGGTTAGGGTTAGGTTAGGGTTAGGGTTAGGGTTAGGGTTAGGTATATAGATAAAAACGACTTTCACCCTCATTAGTATCCACCCTCATTAGAATATTGCATCTGATTGGCCAAAGCTTACCTGGGCACATCTGGAGAACCGTAGGCCCGAATTCCATGTAAGTGGTATCATCGGATCCGGGAAGCTGTCATCTTTCAGGTGGCGAAAGGCTCTAATGAAAGTATATAGATAAAAATGAGTTTAATCCTGATTAATTCCACTCTCATTAGCATTATCCATCTGATTGGCCAAAGCTTACTTGGGCGTATCTCGTGAAGCGCAGGTCTAAGGTGCATGCAAGTGGTATCGTTGGACACAGGAAGCTGTCATCTTTCAGGTGGCGATAGGTTCGGATGAATGGAGGAAGGTGTGTTGCGTTTAAATCCAGTGTGACCGTTATTATGTCCAGATAGACAGAGTCTGGTAAGTATTAGAAGTACAGGTCAGAGGTCACAGTCCACTTCAATCTAATGTTTAAAATGATTTGAATGATCTATAAGCATTTGTGAGATCATTTTATGAAATCATTTCATTAACTCATTCTACGTGCTTATTTTTCACAGATGGAGTGTGTTGTTAGCTATCCAGGTCAAAGGTCACAGTCCGCTTCAATCTAATGTTTAAAATGATTTGAATGATCTATAAGGATTTGTGAGATAATTATATGAAATTATTTCATTAACTCATTCTACGTACTTATTTTTCATAGACGGAGTGTGGTTTTAGATATCAAAGGTCACAGAACAGTTCGCTTCCAGCTTCCAGCATAGTGTGAATTTCTGTTAAATGTTTTGAATTCTTAGAACTTTTGAACACATGCTATTTACATTGTCATCCAGTATTATTAGGCCCTGTTTATTTCCTCGAGTAGATATATAGATAGAAGATAGATATAGAGTTTTCAATCTTAGAAGGATAAGGGACGACGAGCAGGATCATACATTTGTATTAGAGAGAGCGTCTTTTGAGTTCGTTTGATTCTGTCTGTGACCGACTGTTTATATATGTATAATGAATATAATAGTTACTTGTTTTAATAATGTATCATTGTATTTTTATCCAGGAGTACATCGTATAGGTCGTTGTGGCCTAAATGATTGTTGTGCTGCAACATATACGTCTTTCTATACATTCTATATGCATATCTTATGATGATGATGTTGATGATGATGAAAATGTGTATGATTTATCATTGTATTTTAATGCAGGGGTATATGACGTAGGTCTGTGTTGCCCAGGTGTGTGTGAGGTAGGTTTAGGTGGGTTTTTTTTTTTTTTCCCGGATTAGTAATGGTTAAGTGTTTGGGTAAGAGATGAAAACCACGAAAGATGTTCTTTGCATAGTTTGTGTGTCTGGCTGGTTGTGTTTTGTGTTTTGTGTAGCATCTTTTGAGTTTTTTTTTTTAAATTTTGTCTGTGCCCAACTGTTTATATTTTTTGTATTGCACACGTATGTACCTCTGTATGTATATATATATAAAAAGAATATGGTTGTTGCCCTTAAAATATTTAAAAATTTCTTATCCTATGCCTCCATCTCGTGGACACCTTTAGTATTATAGTATTTGGTAGATATATATATATATATATATATATATATATAATGAATATAATTGTTACTTGTTTTAATAATGTATCATTGTATTTTTATCCAGGAGTATATCGTATAGGTCAGTGTGGCCTAAATGACTGTTGTGCTGCAACAAATAAATAGATAGATTGATAGATAGATAGAAGGAAGGACAGAGTCTGGTAAGTGTTAGGTATTCTGCTCAGAAGTGACAGAAAAGTTTTATTAGATAGATAGATAGATAGATAGATAGATAGATAGATAGATAGATAGATAGATAGATATAGATGATATGTAGATATAGATTTCAATCTTATAACTCTCCAGTTTTAGAAGGTGAACTTTTGAGTTTTGAGGGCTTGGGTTAGAGGGTTTAAGGGTTAGAGGTTATCTTGGGGTTAACTTGCAGCTAGGTATATAGATAAAAACGACTTTCACCCTCATTAGTATCCACCCTCATTAGAATATTGCATCTGATTGGCCAAAGCTTACCTGGGCACATCTGGAGAACCGTAGGCCCGAATTCCATGTAAGTGGTATCATCGGATCCGGGAAGCTGTCATCTTTCAGGTGGCGAAAGGCTCTAATGAAAGTATATAGATAAAAATGAGTTTAATCCTGATTAATTCCACTCTCATTAGCATTATCCATCTGATTGGCCAAAGCTTACTTGGGCGTATCTCGTGAAGCGCAGGTCTAAGGTGCATGTAAGTGGTATCGTTGGACACAGGAAGCTGTCATCTTTCAGGTGGCGATAGGTTCGGATGAATGGAGGAAGGTGTGTTGCGTTTAAATCCAGTGTGACCGTTATTATGTCCAGATAGACAGAGTCTGGTAAGTATTAGAAGTACAGGTCAGAGGTCACAGTCCACTTCAATCTAATGTTTAAAATGATTTGAATGATCTATAAGCATTTGTGAGATCATTTTATGAAATCATTTCATTAACTCATTCTACGTGCTTATTTTTCACAGATGGAGTGTGTTGTTAGCTATCCAGGTCAAAGGTCACAGTCCGCTTCAATCTAATGTTTAAAATGATTTGAATGATCTATAAGGATTTGTGAGATAATTATATGAAATTATTTCATTAACTCATTCTACGTACTTATTTTTCATAGACGGAGTGTGGTTTTAGATATCAAAGGTCACAGAACAGTTCGCTTCCAGCTTCCAGCATAGTGTGAATTTCTGTTAAATGTTTTGAATTCTTAGAACTTTTGAACACATGCTATTTACATTGTCATCCAGTATTATTAGGCCCTGTTTATTTCCTCGAGTAGATATATAGATAGAAGATAGATATAGAGTTTTCAATCTTAGAAGGATAAGGGACGACGAGCAGGATCATACATTTGTATTAGAGAGAGCGTCTTTTGAGTTCGTTTGATTCTGTCTGTGACCGACTGTTTATATATGTATAATGAATATAATAGTTACTTGTTTTAATAATGTATCATTGTATTTTTATCCAGGAGTACATCGTATAGGTCGTTGTGGCCTAAATGATTGTTGTGCTGCAACATATACGTCTTTCTATACATTCTATATGCATATCTTATGATGATGATGTTGATGATGATGAAAATGTGTATGATTTATCATTGTATTTTAATGCAGGGGTATATGACGTAGGTCTGTGTTGCCCAGGTGTGTGTGAGGTAGGTTTAGGTGGGTTTTTTTTTTTTTTCCCGGATTAGTAATGGTTAAGTGTTTGGGTAAGAGATGAAAACCACGAAAGATGTTCTTTGCATAGTTTGTGTGTCTGGCTGGTTGTGTTTTGTGTTTTGTGTAGCATCTTTTGAGTTTTTTTTTTAAATTTTGTCTGTGCCCAACTGTTTATATTTTTTGTATTGCACACGTATGTACCTCTGTATGTATATATATATAAAAAGAATATGGTTGTTGCCCTTAAAATATTTAAAAATTTCTTGTCCTATGCCTCCATCTCGTGGACACATTTAGTATTATAGCTTTGGTAGATATATATATATATATATATATATATATATATATAAAATGAATATAATTGTTACTTGTTTTAATAATGTATCATTGTATTTTTATCCAGGAGTACTTCGTATAGGTCGTTGTGGCCTAAATGATTGTTGTGCTGCAAACATATACGTCTTTCTACACGTTATATATGTATATCTGATGATGATGATGATGAAAATGTGAATGATTTATGATTGTATTTTATGGTAAATGCAAAGGTAAAAGTCGACGACGAACGCTGATGGCATTAAGCCTTAAGTTTTAGGTCCAAATGAAAGTATAGATCTGTAGTTTCTTATATTTGCCCCTGTGAGGGCTAAGTTTAGGTGTAAATTCAGATATAGGGCCATAGTTTCTTATATTTGCCCCTGTGAGGGCTAAGTTTAGGTGTAAATTCAGATATAGGGCCATAGTTTCTCTTATTTGCCCCTGTGAGGGCTAAGTTTAGGTGTAAATTCAGATATAGGGCCATAGTTTCTTATATTTGCCCCTGTGAGGGCTAAGTTTAGGTGTAAATTCAGATATAGGGCCATAGTTTCTAATATTTGCCCCTGTGAGGGCTAAGTTTAGGTGTAAATTCAGATATAGGGCCATAGTTTCTCTTATTTGCCCCTGTGAGGGCTAAGTTTAGGTGTAAATTCAGATATAGGGCCATAGTTTCTTATACTTGCCCCTGTGAGGGCTAAGTTTAGGTGTAAATTCAGATATAGGGCCATAGTTTCTTATACTTGCCCCTGTGAGGGCTAAGTTTAGGTGTAAATTCAGATATAGGGCCATAGTTTCTCATATTTGCCCCTGTGAGGGCTAAGTTTAGGTGTAAATTCAGATATAGGGCCATAGTTTCTTATACTTGCCCCTGTGAGGGCTAAGTTTAGGTGTAAATTCAGATATAGGGCCATAGTTTCTTATACTTGCCCCTGTGAGGGCTAAGTTTAGGTGCAAATTCAGATATAGGGCCATAGTTTGTTATACTTGCCCCTGTGAGGGCTAAGTTTAGGTGTAAATTCAGATATAGGGCCATAGTTTCTCATATTTGCCCCTGTGAGGGCTAAGTTTAGGTGTAAATTCAGATATAGGGCCATAGTTTCTCATATTTGCCCCTGTGAGGGCTAAGTTTAGGTGTAAATTCAGATATAGGGCCATAGTTTCTCATATTTGCCCCTGTTAGGGACTTTACACTCAAGAATCGAAACAGGGTCCAATTCCGGTTGTGCGCAGTCCTTCTACTTCCACTGACCACTTTCAGCTCTGCTTTGGTCCAGCCTGCCACACAGAATTTTTTGCACCGAACTCCTTGGTTTTTATGTCTTACTTTTATACGTTTCACAAAATATAAGGTATAATATCCACTATATTTTATATGTTTATTTTTTTATGGTACATATAATTAAAATACATATATTTTTCTCTCACGTATGTCACCACGGACCACGTCAAGGGTTAAACTGGGTAGGTTTCAGGGGCCTGGGGTTAGTTTGGGTAGGTGTCAGGTTTCCAGGGTTAGATTAGGATTGGAAAGAATCCAAGAGCTGAAGCAGCGTATCGTTGGACACAGGAAGCTGTCATCTTTCAGGTGGCGATAGGTTCGGATGAATGGAGGAAGGTGTGTTGCGTTTAAATGCAGTGTGACCGTTATTATGTCCAGATAGACAGAGTCTGGTAAGTATTAGAAGTACAGGTCAGAGGTCACAATCTAATGTTTAAAATGATTTGAATGATCTATAAGCATTTGTGAGATCATTTTATGAAATCATTTCATTAACTCATTCTACGTGCTTATTTTTCACAGATGGAGTGTGTTGTTAGCTATCCAGGTCAAAGGTCACAGTCCGCTTCAATCTAATGTTTAAAATGATTTGAATGATCTATAAGGATTTGTGAGATAATTATATGAAATTATTTCATTAACTCATTCTACGTACTTATTTTTCATCGACGGAGTGTGGTTTTAGATATCAAAGGTCACAGAACACTTCGCTTCCAGCTTCCAGCATCCAGCATAGAGTGAATTTCTGCTAAATGTTTTGAATCCTTAGCACTTTTGAACACATGCTATTTACATTGTCATCCAGTAGAGGGCGAACTATTAGCCCCTGTTTATTTCCTCGAGTAGATATATAGATAGAAGATAGATATAGAGTTTTCAATCTTAGAAGGATAAGGGACGACGAGCAGGATCATACATTTGTATTAGAGAGAGCGTCTTTTGAGTTCGTTTGATTCTGTCTGTGACCGACTGTTTATATATGTATAATGAATATAATTGTTACTTGTTTTAATAATGTATCATTGTATTTTTATCCAGGAGTACTTCGTATAGGTCGTTGTGGCCTAAATGATTTTTGTGCTGCAACATATACGTCTTTCTATACATTCTATATGCATATCTTATGATGATGATGATGAAAATGTGTATGATTTATCATTGTATTTTAATGCAGGGGTATATGACGTAGGTCTGTGTTGCCCAGGTGTGTGTGAGGTAGGTTTAGGTGGGGTTTTTTTTTTTTCCCGGATTAGTAATGGTTAAGTGTTTGGGTAAGAGATGAAAACCACGAAAGATGTTCTTTGCATAGTTTGTGTGTCTGGCTGGTTGTGTTTTGTGTTTTGTGTAGCATCTTTTGAGTTTTTTTTTTTAAATTTTGTCTGTGCCCAACTGTTTATATTTTTTGTATTGCACACGTATGTACCTCTGTATGTATATATATATAAAAAGAATATGGTTGTTGTCCTTAAAATATTTAAAAATTTCTTGTCCTATGCCTCCATCTCGTGGACACATTTAGTATTATAGCTTTGGTAGATATATATATATATATATATATATAATGAATATAATTGTTACTTGTTTTAATAATGTATCATTGTATTTTTATCCAGGAGTATATAGTATAGGTCAGTGTGGCCTAAATGACTGTTGTGCTGCAACAAATAAATAGATAGATTGATAGATAGATAGAAGGAAGGACAGAGTCTGGTAAGTGTTAGGTATTCTGCTCAGAAGTGACAGAAAAGTTTTATTAGATAGATAGATAGATATAGATGATATGTAGATATAGATTTCAATCTTATAACTCTCCAGTTTTAGAAGGTGAACTTTTGAGTTTTGAGGGCTTGGGTTAGAGGGTTTAAGGGTTAGAGGTTATCTTGGGGTTAACTTGCAGCTAGGTATATAGATAAAAACGACTTTCACCCTCATTAGTATCCACCCTCATTAGAATATTGCATCTGATTAGCCAAAGCTTACCTGGGCACATCTGGAGAACCGTAGGCCCGAATTCCATGTAAGTGGTATCATCGGATCCGGGAAGCTGTCATCTTTCAGGTGGCGAAAGGCTCTAATGAAAGTATATAGATAAAAATGAGTTTAATCCTGATTAATTCCACTCTCATTAGCATTATCCATCTGATTGGCCAAAGCTTACTTGGGCGTATCTCGTGAAGCGCAGGTCTAAGGTGCATGTAAGTGGTATCGTTGGACACAGGAAGCTGTCATCTTTCAGGTGGCGATAGGTTCGGATGAATGGAGGAAGGTGTGTTGCGTTTAAATCCAGTGTGACCGTTATTATGTCCAGATAGACAGAGTCTGGTAAGTATTAGAAGTACAGGTCAGAGGTCACAGTCCACTTCAATCTAATGTTTAAAATGATTTGAATGATCTATAAGCATTTGTGAGATCATTTTATGAAATCATTTCATTAACTCATTCTACGTGCTTATTTTTCACAGATGGAGTGTGTTGTTAGCTATCCAGGTCAAAGGTCACAGTCCGCTTCAATCTAATGTTTAAAATGATTTGAATGATCTATAAGGATTTGTGAGATAATTATATGAAATTATTTCATTAACTCATTCTACGTACTTATTTTTCATCGACGGAGTGTGGTTTTAGATATCAAAGGTCACAGAACACTTCGCTTCCAGCTTCCAGCATCCAGCATAGAGTGAATTTCTGCTAAATGTTTTGAATCCTTAGCACTTTTGAACACATGCTATTTACATTGTCATCCAGTAGAGGGCGAACTATTAGCCCCTGTTTATTTCCTCGAGTAGATATATAGATAGAAGATAGATATAGAGTTTTCAATCTTAGAAGGATAAGGGACGACGAGCAGGATCATACATTTGTATTAGAGAGAGCGTCTTTTGAGTTCGTTTGATTCTGTCTGTGACCGACTGTTTATATATGTATAATGAATATAATAGTTACTTGTTTTAATAATGTATCATTGTATTTTTATCCAGGAGTACATCGTATAGGTCGTTGTGGCCTAAATGATTGTTGTGCTGCAACATATACGTCTTTCTATACATTCTATATGCATATCTTATGATGATGATGTTGATGATGATGAAAATGTGTATGATTTATCATTGTATTTTAATGCAGGGGTATATGACGTAGGTCTGTGTTGCCCAGGTGTGTGTGAGGTAGGTTTAGGTGGGTTTTTTTTTTTTTTTCCCGGATTAGTAATGGTTAAGTGTTTGGGTAAGAGATGAAAACCACGAAAGATGTTCTTTGCATAGTTTGTGTGTCTGGCTGGTTGTGTTTTGTGTTTTGTGTAGCATCTTTTGAGTTTTTTTTTTAAATTTTGTCTGTGCCCAACTGTTTATATTTTTTGTATTGCACACGTATGTACCTCTGTATGTATATATATATAAAAAGAATATGGTTGTTGCCCTTAAAATATTTAAAAATTTCTTGTCCTATGCCTCCATCTCGTGGACACATTTAGTATTATAGCTTTGGTAGATATATAAAATGAATATAATTGTTACTTGTTTTAATAATGTATCATTGTATTTTTATCCAGGAGTACTTCGTATAGGTCGTTGTGGCCTAAATGATTGTTGTGCTGCAAACATATACGTCTTTCTACACGTTATATATGTATATCTGATGATGATGATGATGAAAATGTGAATGATTTATGATTGTATTTTATGGTAAATGCAAAGGTAAAAGTCGACGACGAACGCTGATGGCATTAAGCCTTAAGTTTTAGGTCCAAATGAAAGTATAGATCTGTAGTTTCTTATATTTGCCCCTGTGAGGGCTAAGTTTAGGTGTAAATTCAGATATAGGGCCATAGTTTAGGGTTAGGGTTAGAGTTAGGGTTAGGTTAGGGTTAGGGGTTAGGGTTAGGGTTAGGATTAGGGTTAGGGTTAGGGTTAGGGTTAGGGTTAGGGTTAGGTTAGGGTTAGGGTTAGGGTTAGGGTTAGGGTTAGGGTTAGGGTTAGGGTTAGGGTTAGGGTTAGGGTTAGGGGTTAGGGTTAGGGTTAGGGTTAGGTTAGGGTTAGGGTTAGGGTTAGGGTTAGGGTTAGGGTTAGGGTTAGGGTTAGGGTTAGGGTTAGGGTTAGGGTTAGGGTTAGGTTAGGGTTAGGGTTAGGTTAGGGTTAGGGTTAGGTTAGGTTAGGG